>CAEGAG010228302.1:0-133271 GCA_903067065.1 Brachyrhaphis terrabensis | reverse complement strand
TCATTTGAATCAGCTGCTCTGGAATAGAGGTACATCTAAAACATGCAGAGCAGGGGGCCCTGAGGACTGGAATTGGGAAGCGCTGCCTTAAAGCATTGTCTGATCTGTTTAATAAATGTTAATTGCGGTAGGTCTAAAAGCTTCAAATGCAGAAGAGCCTTCTGTTTTGGCTTCCCTTCTTTCATTGTTTTTTTTCTCCTTGTTCTTGGTGAGCCACATAGCGCAGGGAAAACTCTTTTGATTTACTCACAATTCGTGCTCCTAACCCTTTGCTCTCCCATCATGCCAAGTCATTTGAGGCATCTGTGGCCTCTCTGGCCGAGCCTCCAAAGGCCCATCAACCCCCCACCACGGCCCTCAATGGCGCATGCCCACTTGGCTGCGCTGGCTCGGAGGGCAGCCGGGCCAGGACTCCCAGGACTCCCAAGCATCCAGAGCAGCTGGAAGTCCTGTCTTCCCATCCCGCTTCTCAGCAAAACAATCAAAACAAAGAAAATCTGTAAGGAATCCGTCCATCCAGGAGGGGCAAAAATAAAAAAAAAGAAAAGGGGACATCAAGAAAATCACAGTTTGACAACCAAGAGCAACGAATGTTCTCGAGACGTCGGGGTTGCCGGTTAAAACCCAGACAGCTTGACGGATGTAATGTAATGTAATGAAGTGTAGTCCTCGCACTGGCGGGAGCAGAGTTCCCTTTTTCTACAAATAAACCTCGGTCGTAACTGCAAAAGAAAACACGGCATGGTGCATTAGAGAGGTCTCTTAAAGTGATTACATCTGAGTCAGACATTTGCAATTGTGCGTAAGTGCATGCGCACGTCTGCTGATCTGATTCGCAGCTCAAACTTACTTAGCCTCATCGAGTTAACCCCGCAAACCTAAACCATCGTAATGGAGAGCCAAAAAACAAAATTCCCTCCCCCCATTTTCTCCTATCCACTTCTCTCCCACACACTTTAGACTGACCACCCCAAAGCTAATGCAGTTGACACAGAGGGTCATCTGCAGTTCACGGGGAGGTGAGAGTTAAAGGAACAGGTCCCGTCTTTTTTGCTTGCCAGCTTGTCCCAATGAAAATGAGGAAGCAGAGATTTAAACTGAAAGGTTAAAGGAAATGTGGTTTGCACAACTGTCCTCTTCTGCTCCAACCAGCCACTGTGTCATTTGCACGGTTTGAAAGTTTGGAATATTATCCATTTGTTTCCCAAATCTGGATTAAAGCAAAAAAAAAAAAAGAGAAATTGAGTAGGGGAAAAATGTTTTATATTCAAGATTTGTTACTTTTTTGCTTTATTCAGAAATGATCAATTCAGTCCATTCAGAAAAAAGGGATTTTGACATTAATGCAGATTTATTTCTTCTATTATTGTTGGCTTGTCACATTAAAACTTACATTTTTGTCCATGTAATTGACATAAATAATTGAAGTAAATGCACACCTTAAAAAAAAAAAAAGTTATGCCTCCAGAACATATTGAAAATGTGACCCAGGATCACATTAAGAGTTTGGTCCACCAGTACCGATGGTTGATGCAGACAAGTTAATATTTTAGAGTGAGATTTTAGTTATTGATGCAAGACGGCTCAGAACGCTCCAGATAGGTTTGAACTTTAAGATGAATAATGTTAGGTGCAACTCAAATTCCCAAATTCATCTAATTAAACCCGTGTTTTTCCTTTTATTTTAATTTTGCAGTAAATAAAAAGCAAGCATCCAACGACTAGAATGAGAAGCTAAATAAAAAAAAAAGCTTTCTAGGAGGACAAATAATCTATATCTTGTTCTTTTTGCCAAAAATAGAATAAAAAATCCACTAGATCAGGAGTCGGCAACCTCTATAGTACAATGAGCAATATTTGCCTAAAGTGGAGCTAAATAAAACTTTAGAGCCACAAATTTCATGTAAGGTTTTGAAAAAAGCCATAAATAATTTTATGACAAAAATCCACTGTAAATTATTGGTTGTCATTTTTAAAGAATCAATTTCGGTTAAAAAAAATTTATAAAATCAAAAAAGATGCAATAATGCGAATAGAGGATGAATACATTGTCTTGGATGAAATATTAATCTTTGTTGAAGATAAAAAAAAAAAGTACATAATTTCCATTCAAATATCAAAAAAAAAAACATTAATTGATGGCAATTATAACTATTACTTTTAGTGTCATTCTGTTGTGGAAAGTTAATGCAATTATAAAATTTGTTTATCATGTTTATCAGACCTCGTTGATGTTTTTTTTGTTTTTTTTTTTGCCATTTTTAGCTTTTTAAAGCTACTGTGTGAGAATCATAGAACTACTTCTGCCCTCAGATCTTCCATAAGAGCAAGAAATGGAAAACTAAGTACCAAAAATTGGAGGACATTCCATGTCTTATTCCTTCTTGCGTTTATTTGTTAAAACCTTTGGCAAACATGGCAAAATATGTAGATAGAACGACTGTAGCCCCTCTTAGATCGCTAGAACCTTTGATTTGGTCTGATTTTGATCTTAAAACAAAGACGCTTCATTTTTCAGAATTTTGCAAGGTAAATAAACGCTGTGATTCAGAGAACCTGTGTTCGCGTAGGACTTTAAATTTTTAAAATAAACCCGATCTAGGTTTCTTCATATTGCAAAACAAAATAACATCCTCCTCTCACAAACCGCTGATTGAGCAGTTTGTGGTGTTGGGTTGTTTCAAGACTCTAAGTTGTTGTTTTGCACACAAATGTCCACAATGTTCTAAAAACTGTAGGAAAAGCCTAGAAGTATGAGAAAGTAGAAGTATGGAATATTAAGTAACATAAATAATGGAGTTTACTGACTTGTTAATTTTAGGAATTCCCTTCCCAACACCTTTTTCTTTTAAAGTGGTGACATATTTGTTGGGTTTGCCACTTAGTCCCAGTTGTTTCCATAAAGATGAGGAGGATTCTCTTACTCCTCATACACACACACCCACACACACACAGCATGGAGTGATTTGGAGTTTTCTCTCTAACCCATGTAACTAACGCTGAGCGAGGCCAAGCCAGAATGCATCTGAATGGACCCCGGAAAAGATTCATAATCACAGACGAGATGACAGGTGGCTCAAATTTCAAAACTTTTTTTTGGTTTTTTGTAATCGCACGTGTGTGAGCGGTGACAGGCTATCAGTCAGCAGGCAGTGATGGTGTTTTCTTAACCCAAGAGCCACATTTAGCTGACATCCTGACGTAGCGGAACTAGGTGACATATTGATGTGGAGGAAATACAACAGGCGGGAAACCTTAAGACTTCAGGACGGACTTGGAAAAGAGCAAGAGAGAGAGAGAAAAAGAAGAATTACAAGACAGAAAGGTTTGAGGACTTTTATGAGGAATAAAAGTATCTTTATGGTGCTACCTGGAAAGATTTTTGATTCAGCTTTATGAAAATGAGAAAATCTTGATTAGTCAGAGTCTTATAAAGGATTCACATCCATGGAATTTTAACACATTATGTCATTAAAGCCAGACATGTCAAGTTTTTTCATTAGAAAATTATCATTTGGAAAATGGAAGGAAAATTAGACATGATTTTCAAGGTTTATTTTTAATTAAAACCTGAAAAGTGTGGTGTGCATTTATATTCAGTACCCTGTAAGGCAATGCTTTGTCATTTCCAACTGCAGCTGCAGATATATCGGGGTGTATCTCCATCAGACGGGATGCTGTAATAAAATTTAACTGAGTTTAATTTAAATTAAATTGAACTTAAAGACCTTCCTCTGGGTCTTCCTGGAGGGACTATTTGTCTTCCCATTTAGTGGTTGAGTTTCTTCTGCAAACAAATCTCTGCATTAGATGTTTTATAGGAGTATCAGAGTAAAGAGAATTGAACATAAATAGAACATTTTCAGATTTTTATTTGTAAATCAATATGAACACTTGGTATCCTTTACTTTTCACATCATAATTATGCACTACTTTGTGTTGGTCTGTCACATCCAATCTAAAATAAATAAATAAAATAAAGGCAGATATTTGTGGTAATAATGTCAAATTTTGGGGGAAAAATTCAATGGGTTTAAACAAGGAACTTTTTACTGTTCATATTTCCGGAAGGGAAAATGCTACACATTTATCGATTAGCGCGCCGTAAATACCAAATGGTCACCCGACAGCGAGTTTCAATTTAAAACCTGAATGATGACGACGCCCCTGTAAGCCGAGTGTTTTGGTGACTAAAACGCCATGCATCAAATCAAAGTGCAGGCTGCCACCATGAGCACGGAGACAAACCGCTCTGACGTTTCTAAGTACAGGAGTCTGCGTTCAGTTACTTTGTCACAAATCACTGCAAGGCTTCCTCCCCAATCCTTCATTTCGGGATTACCGGGGAGTTTGCGTGCTGCCACGACCGTCGGCACACAAGCCTGTCACCTGCTCAGTGGGGGCAATAATTGGTATGAAATACCGATATGGGCAGCTGAAAAGTGAGTGCCCCGAGGATTTCTGTTTTACATTCTGTAAACGGTTTGAAGTTCTAGTACAGTCCTCCGCTCCTGTGACACGACGACTGAAACGAAAGCACCAGTTTGTAACAAAGTGAAATAGCAGAAAGAAAAGAGGAAAGAACATGTTCCAATATCCGGTTGGGTATTCTTTTTACTAACAAACGTACATTGGCCATAGAAGCAGAGCCAAGTAGTGAAATAGACACAAAATACTATGTTTGTTTTGGTTTTTTTTCTAAATACACTCCTAAGAATGGTTGTAAATGGCATAACAAAGAAACATTGTTGTGATGATGTGCTGAAGGCAGAATGTCAGAAAGAGCAGGAGCTTCTTAAAGAAACACTCGCCAATCTATTTTAAAAGAAAAAATCATTTCTTTTAAATCAGGTTTGATTTATGTAGAGCATTTTCATAACAGAAGGTAAAAAAAGTACGTCGATCGTGCCGTGAAACAATACTGATCACCTGGAAAATGCATAACACCTCCCCTAAACTCTCATCAGTTTTGTCATGTCATAAGATGGTGGATTTGAACTTGCGTAATGACAAAATTAGCTAAACCGAAAGGAAAACATACGGTGTAATACAGCTGACATGCATTTAAAGCGAGTCAAATAGATTGTGCTGAAAGATTCGGGTGGTAGCTTTACACTTCGAAGATGCAGTGAAAATGTATTTCTGTTCCAGGATATTTCCTGTGATGGCAAGGACAGAAGACACACAGAGAGCGAGAGAAAAAGAGACAGGGCGAGAGAGAGGGAGGGAGCAGTCACACTGAATAGTGACTTACTTCACATCCGTACAAAACAAACAGGCGTAGAAATCAGCACTCGACGGGGATGTGTAAAGCAAATCACACACCACGACATGCCTCTGACAGAGAACAAGAGGAATTTGTCTCGCTCTCACACATGAGACAAAGACAGGAAGGGTTATAGGAGGAGGAAAAGAACAGGAGAGTGGCACTTACATGAAGTGAGACACACTGAGGAGATGGAGGGTTAAAAATGACATTTGTAAAGAGGTACCAGAGTCTCGCGGTTTGTGATTTATCACCAAAAAAAAAAAAAAAAAAAGCAGAGTAAAGGAATCAAACCATGACTGGTCCTTTAAAAAAAGCAAACAAGAAACAGAAAAGGGGTCAAACAGACACATTCACACCAGCGGAGGTGAAAACAAAAAAACCAAAAACAGTCGCTTCAGATCACCCGGTTGTTATTTGTGCCTTAATTCAGCAGCTGGTATTAGTCTCTCAAAAAGGCGCGACTCTCCGAGCCACACATATTCTTTTCTATGGGCTTATCAGTCGGAGAGCCAGAGGAGCTGTCCGGTCTCATTCTCTCATCGGAGAGCACATGTCAGGACCTATTTGCCACTGGTTACTCTGAGAGTGACATCAGCGATGACCTCTTGACCCCCGCTGACGGAGAAATGCTTCTGAAATAGTTTTCCATTACAGAGGCGAGAGAGCAAGGGCGGATATGGGAAAATGAGAAAATAGGAGAACTGGAAAAGGCATTTAGACCTGTGGTTGACCCATCATGTTCTTTAGTTTTCTGCTGAAGGCGTTTATGAAATGAGTTTTTGACCCGCGAACAAAGCCTCTGTCATCTCTCTCCTGCGATCTCAACCGCCCGCGCGCGCGACGACTGTCCACCGAGGGCTGTTGCAGAGGATGAAGCGCGGGTCGTTAAGGCAACACGCTGAGCTCGGTTTCTGTCCTTCTCCCACTCTTGATGTTTTGGACCTTCCTGTCAGCCGGGGCGATATGGGAATCAACCTTGAATGTTATCTGTGTTGGAGTTTTGAATTAAGGGACAAATTGTTGTCAGTGAGCTTTCGACATGCCTCTCAACAGGTTGGGAGCCGGTGCTTCATATAGATTTGACCCGAGACGAGTCGATGTCAATGTTTGTTCGCCCGAGAGCCCGCTGCTTGAGGATGCCATTGTTGTTTTCCGACAAGCTAAATTGTTGGCCGGTAAACATTTTGAGCTGCGGACGAGAAAGCAACCTTTAAATCTGGAGAATATTTTGAAATGAGAATGTGTATTTTTCAAATGTTAAATGAAAAATATATTTTTACAATTTTTTTCCCACTATGATTATGAAATTGAGCAAGATTTGTACTTCATCAAACACTGACCAAAATGTGTGCCATCCATAATTTTGACAAACGGATTCAATTTGGTTCTAAATAAAGCAAACTGGAATAATCGGCTATATGGTAAAGCATGGAGTACAGATTTTGTAATATTTTATTACTATTGTTTCTGTAAAAAGTGCTTCTTAGTAATCCCTAAAATTTGTGAAATACAAAATTTTGGTTTGTTTTTAGTTGATTTGTAGGCTGTTTTTATCACTATGACCACTGGGTAGTTTGTCTTTTTTTATTCAATACTTTAACTTTCCTCTGCATTTCAAACTTATTTTAACTGTAACCGTTTCTGTGCTGATTTGTTTTCAAGTGTTTCATTCACAAAATGGACCGGATTTATATAAACTATTTTAAGTTCCAGCACACATTTATAACATTTTACAGCATTCAAATAGCTGAACTGAACCGGCAGACAAAAAGTCAGGTTTATGTTTACCCAAAAATATCTTATACCAGAGTTTTAGCATTTAGTGGGTCATTAATAAAACACATGCGGCCAAATTAATGAGGATCTGGAGTAAGAGAAAACAGAGCTCTGTTGGAATGTAGTAATTGTCCAGATTTGAGTCATGCAAAACTTAGGCATTCGCCAAATCCAACTCCTAGATTCAAGCTTCTCTATATGCCATAAAACCAAAGCAGTGGGTATTTCTTGACCATCTTGTCGCTCTAAATTGCAGTAAAGTAAACACAGCGTAACACTAACTCATTCACCAATAATGTCCTGGTTGTTTGTCCTTCATGAAACATGAAATAAATAATTTAAAAAAAAGCAACTATAATGTTCTGGAAAGGTTTGACCTAAAGAGGTTTATGCTTGTACACACAATCTGACTCAACACGCAGTGTTCAGTAAACTCAGGTCTCCTGCTTGACGATGTATGGGGAGCAATTTGCTAGCATGTGACACTAATGCTAGCATGAGTTCTCTGTTTTCTTAAGACTGACTCTCACAACATATTTCAGTGTAGTTACAGTTAAAAGTCTGCGATCAAAACTCATAACTCATTTCCACAGCCTAAAAACAAAAAACTTAATTTGTTCTGAACTTTGTAAATGGACTTTGCTTTGTGCAGATGCCTGGGGATACAAGAGCACAGCAGGGAAAAAAAGATTGCATGGCTCAGACAGCCAATACAGTCTCTCTTTCAAAGTAAACATACAAATATTGTTGGAGAAAGCCAATATTTGTTAGATCTACAACAAAAATAGGAGATGATTATCAAAAGTTTACTTTTTTTTACGTAGCCAACTATGAGTGGGTGGGTGAAAGAAACAGAAAAATTTTTTGTTCTGGATCACAACCAGTCACCTTAACCATTGCCCCACCATGTCGATTGCCTAAAAAGAAAATAAATAAATAAGACAAAGGCACACCTTCACTGAGACCAACATTTTGAAGTTACCTCTTCTGAAACTCTATGTCACATAGACAACTGGAAATACCAGCTCACTTTTGAACTGCATTTAGACTGCACCATAAAGGTCTTTGACTCTACTAAATCCCTAATATGAAGGTCATTAACAGCATCTGTGCTGCTCCACCAGAGACTGACTGACAAATTACCAGCAGTAAACCATTAAAAATGGGAGGTAACTGTGAGGCAATAACTAAATTTTTAGATTTGATGCATGTTTAGTGAGAGCGATGCTTTGAAAGGAGCCTTTCTACCTCATCACTTGCAGGCTAGTATGAAGTGTGCCAACTGTAGCTCTGCTGGCCTTTTGCCGTGCTGATGAATTACAACTATGAAAGCTCCAATTAGATGATTACTTCACCGTTCTGGCCCCCACAGCCCTGTAATTTAATTCAAATTACCCATGAACCTTTGTCTACGGAGCATTTTCAACAACCTTTTCGGTCATCTCAATAGCTGGATCAATGATAAGGTTTTTTTTCTTTTATAAGATGAACATTTGGAGGGTAAAACCAAGACGACAGACAAACGGTTGATTGGGATGTAATATCCCAATCGCCCAGGGCCGGGCGTAAGGTATGAGAGAGGTATGGTTTACACGTTTTGTGTACACAGTGATTGGCATGTGGCTGTTTCAGATTGTGACACAGGCTCCTGGATCATCTTCACAATAAGCCCTCCCAGGAAGCTTGCAGCAGATTATCGTCATGCACACCTCCCTTTCCCCAGGCACACTGACCTCCTCAGACCTTCTAATATAGAAGCCTCTGTATCCTCATAACAGCTACACCCCAAGGATTCACAAAACAACACACCGCTGGGCGACTCTGGGCCCTCCCATGGTCCACCATCTCTCTCGCTGCATGGAGGCTTCACTTCTGATTCTGCTGCCACACGTGGAACCTAACAGGGCTATGAAATTTATTTATTTGTTTATTTTTTTTTTTATGGGAGCCAAGCTCTCGTTCAAGGTGATCTGAGTTTTTGGGGGGGTGAGTGAGCGCCGACAGCTGTAACAAAGTTTTTCCATCACCGGGAGGTGCAAAGTGGAAGTTAAAGGGAGCATTTCCTCACACATTCATAAATTCGTTAGTGCAAACTTTTCAGTGTATCAGTTACATTAAGGCTCATTAACTTCTTTTTTCCTGCTTTATATCAGCTAATTAGCTCAGGGGTGGCCACAAATTAATTACCATCTTCTACAGCCCCGTGCAATTGCATTGTGTTTATTTAGTCTCTCCTATTAACTTTTAATCTTTTCCCACTCGTAAAAAGAGGCAATTAACATTTTTTGATAAATAAAAATGATGCCAGCAAAGGGATAATCAGCGACTCTGCATGTCGCCCATGCAAGATTACCCTGTCAGCTAAATTGACCCCTCGAACTATCCTCATTCCACACTCTTTGGTCTTGCTTGTGTGCGTGTGTGTTTGAAGAATCGCATACAGCAATGTCATGACTTTTGTTTTCTTTATGTTTCCCAGAAAAAGTGCAGTTTTGTAAACAGATGGTAATTGTTTTGTTGTTGTTGTTGTTTTTCCCCTCTTTTTTTGGTCACTCCGTTGCTGCGTTTGAGTTCGCCGAGATATGACACCGGAGAGTTCAATAGAGATTCTGAAGAAAGTCTTCAATTTTCCTCAGAGTATTTCAATAAGCCAACACAATGGCTGCTTCATTAGCTCATTGATTCATTAATGTAGCCATCACTCTTCCTCATATTCACAGAGCACAAACACTGATGATACAAAAAAAAAAAAAAGGTAACCGTAATGATAACTCTGACCACGGTCGAATTCCTGTTAAGGCACCAGGCGGCTATCCGCTTTGATAAAGAGGCCCATTTATACGCCGTTTCCCAGCTCAGGGTCATCCTTCTCCATATTCTGTGTATTGACCCGGGTTGTTCCTTTTATTACAAGCAGGTTTTTTATTGAAGGATGATTACATTGAATGATGTCAAGCGAGGGGCGAGAAGATCGACCAGAATAATGACGTTCCAGAGAGCGAAGAGGCGGCGGGGGCGGGAGGAGGGGGTCGATTGCGACAGTTGCCCCGGTATTTCTGCGCGGCCTCACAAATTGAGTCGCATCCTCGCTCATCCATTATTTAACGCTGATCAGACTCTGTTGGCAGCTATGGATTTGATAATCATTCCCATGTCCATATTAAATATGTGACATAAATATCACAGTAGGAGCTTGTCAATACCAGAGCAGCAGCATAAAACCGGTGAGTGGAAGAGGAACTAATATATAGATACACGAAGGAAAAGGAAATGAGAAGACGTATCGGGACTACTGTGTCAGGGAGCTGTTAAAGATATTAGAATTGGCTCTGGAGTAAAAAAAAAATAATAATAATAATTTTTAAAAAATCAGAAAAATGGGTACTTTGAGTCAAATATTTTTTACAAGGGTTTCTGATCAGTCATGTTTATGCCACTGCAAAATTTAACAATGGCTCCAAGATTTATAATCAAAGGACAATTAATCATATTAACTTACATTAGTGAATAGCTTATAAAACTACAAGGTAAAACTGTGAGTGTGAACCGTTTAGATACATTATCAACATAACCTCACATAATATTTATTCATCATCAAAAATGGTTATTAAAGGCCTTTGATGGCAAAAAAAAAATACCTTGTGTTAAGTTAGATTAGATTAAGACATACCGATGACACATTTAGGGTATAGCTTGGATCACAATTTTGATGTAAATCTTCAGTCATCACATGATGTGATGTTAGATTAGACTGTTTATGATATATAACAAAAGGCCTCGAGTTAAGTTAATAGATCAAGATATACACCAATGACACCTTCATCCCAAATCGGCACAGTTGCAAAAAACTGAACACGGTACAGCACTGGTGCAAAACAAAGCTTTGGAAAGAAGTTTTAAAGGTGAACACGGATTTCAATAAATCAGACGTAAGCTATGCAGTAGGAGGAAACTGTTCAGTGTTGCTGCATGCAAATTTTCAGGGCAGCTAGTGCTAGCATTACTGCTAGATATTTAGGTCGATGACATTGGCAAATATATGTTTTAGTTTTGTTAAACAGCAACAAAGAACATGACTGATTAGCAGCCATGCTTTTACCATATACAGATTTTACCATTTACTTGATGTAATATTCAGAAACGAGGGCACTGGAAGTGAGTTTTTTGAGCCATCATATGAATATCTATTGGATCACAAATTTGGTGTGATTCATCTTCAGACATCTGATAGCATGGTGTTAGATTTTCAAATTTAGCTTAGCCTTAAATATTTATTAACAAAAAAAAATTATTTTGATACAAACTGAGTCCTTTTACAGCATTAAATTGTTTATTACCCCACCCCAGAAAATTGGAAATTTATCTGGCTATTCATTTTTTATACCCAGATATTCCTGAGATGAATGGCAGAGATGCCCATCTCCAGAGGTTTATGTGTAAGAGTTAAACAGGATGTACAACCATGCAGACACATAGTCACACATAAGGACAACTCATTTAATCTTGTCTGTCGAAAGAAAGCTGGAGTACCCAGAAAGAACCTATGCATGCGGATAACATGTAAAATCCACCCATAAGGGCCCACAACACAAAGTTGGGCCTTCTTACCACCAAGTTTCAACAACTGTTACTGCTAGAGATAGCTGAGCTAATCATATCAGCATATCTTACCGGAAAAATTTTCAAAGACCTGCTTGTAAAATCATTATCCATATTTTGCATCTCAACTTTAATCATAACTTATTTACAGTGATTTATTTCCTCAGGGTCTGCCAAAACTTTACAACTAAAGAACAGTTGAAAGCAAGTAAGCTAATCACATTAGCTCATGTTAGCCCTAATCTGACAAGGTAAACATGATGCAGGAATTAAGAGACATTTTGGAAAATCAAACCAGTTCAGAGTTTGACTCGGGTTTATAAATAAAAACCAGCCAGAGAAAATTAAGCTAACTATACTAGCCAATTTTTACAGTACTAAAGTTAAAACTAAGAGCTTTAAGTGTGTTTGACCATTTAATCACAGTATCAAATTTGTGAAAACCTTTAGTAAAGATGGCTTTAACCCATCATCTTCACTCTTATCTTTTCTATTTGTTAAATATCTGCCGCCACTTATTACACAGAGAGTCCATTTTGGAATTGCCAGCACTGTCAGCTATTAGCAACACCAAAAATGAAAGCGCTGACATTTATTCCTATGAAAATGTTTCTGTGTGGGAAAAGAGGCGTGTTCGAGAGGAGTAAAAAAAAAAAAAAGGGATGATGGGTTGTAAGTCACCACATAAATAAGGTGCAGAAAGGGATGATAACAAGAACCAGCATCTGCCAGGCAGACAGGCAGTACGTTTCCTCTCTCCACTGTGGACTCTTCGTCTCCTGTGATTTTCTACAGCTGCTGGCCGTGAATACTGGCCTATGCACTCTAGATTAAAGCGCAACACATGTTTCTCTGCAGGCTAGACTATACATCATCCCCCGATAACCAAAGACAAGGGCTCTTCCATATTGTCTCGGAGCAAAGATGGACAGCGGAAAGAATATGTTTGGATGTAAGGTGTTGAAGATATCGGACGTCTGTCATTAGACGCCTCTTGTCATCATGCTGAAATTATGCATGTATGCGTCATGTAGAAGCATAGCAGTTCAACATCAACAAGCTGTTCATGAGAGTGCCTAAAAAAGTCAAACTACTTATCGTATCTACCTACAAATCCTTTGGAATACTGTGTCGAACTCTTTGACCATTAAATGTGATCCCCAACTGCACAGGTTTGGTGCTAAAAATGTAGTACAGCTGTCGGCGCTCAACTAAATTTGAGTGTGTGGGTGACCTTTCTACCACCTCACACATTTGTGTTTAACACAAGGGCAGAAAGGGAAGAACATTTTAAAAGCTTCCTTTGAAACTTGTGAACGTTTCTTTTCACAAGACCTCCACTGCAGTGTTACCTTTAAAGAGTAGAAAAAGAAAAAACATGCACGCAAACTTACAAAAACAGCATATTGTTCTTTGATCGTATCCATAAAAGCCTGAATTTAATCATTTGTGGCTTTATAATCATTTTTATTGTCAGTATTTACATTTGTAAAGGGTTAATGTCAGACATCGGGTATACTGTTGAAACACTTTAACGTTGTTCCAAGTATTTTAGTACAAGTATGTATCAAACAATTTTATTAAATCCACTCACTTGAACACTAGCTGGTTTTCGTTCAGAACATTAGGGCCAGATTGAGTATAAAATGGTACAAACTCTGTCAGGCATTACCAAACGTCTATGAGAAAACTTTAAAGTGCACAAAAATAATCTCTGAGATCCAAGACCAAGAATGAGGACAAATCGGCCTGCCATAAGCATACATGACCAATAGGTTTTCCACAAACCACAACCCAGCGAATAAGCAGATCTTCAAACTGTTGTGTTTTATCATTACCACCCATTTTTGCATTGTTTTGGTGTGTACTGCTTTAGACAAGTACGTAGGTCAGTCTGCTTCTTTCTGTCGGGGCACTTCACAAAAAGCAGCACAAATTTATGTACATTTTTCATGTGAAATTCACTCGCAAACTAGGTTTCAATTCCCAAAATATGAAGCTAAGCATATTTTTATCCCCACAAACTTGTGAACTTTAGCAGAACCGGGATTTAATCATAACAGCAGAAAGTGTCTGTGCATGAACAATGATGATTTATTTTCAGTCTACTTGTAAAACCGACCTCAACCCCAAGTGTTGAGGTCTGCTCCTCAACACTTTAGCAATTACGCTTCATTACTTCACATGTAATTTCAAGTCTTTCTATTTAATCGCAGTTAATTGTGTTGACTATAAATCATTTCTCATATGCTAACGTCAATCCAGTGGGCTTACAAAGAGAGAACGGCACATAGCTGCGTTAAGAAGATACCGTGCATTGATTTTTAAAGCGGAACATTTCACACACAACTTTCAGATGTTTTGTTTCAGAATAAATCAAGTGTAAAATGACAACTGACAAAGGACGGATCCACACAGAAAAACAAGAAAGCCAATAGCTCTCAACAGCTGAAAATTTGTCTCGTGAAAAATAAGCTATCCTCCGTGTCAAGACAGGCTCTTTGCTTTAATGGGAGTACCCGCCGTCGTTGGTGCTTCAGTGCTAAGGTAAGTATCAGTGAAGCAGGGAAAACAAATTCAATAATAATTAACTTGGGTCATCTACTCATCTGCTATGGCTCATAAACCTTAGAGAAAATTTCCCCAAGAACTTTCCCAAAGCCTTTAACTCTGCCAAGTGCAAGTGAGAGATGTTTTACACCAGCCAAGTTGAGCTCATTGTTTCAGTCCCTCACCAGGCGAGTACTATTTGTCAAATCAGCTTAATCTTTGTGTGGAAAATGTTATAGCAGTTATTAACAAGAAGAGGAAGAAAAAGAAAAAAAAATCACAAGAAGTGTTTTGTTTCGTTCCCATCACTGTTCCTGGTTAGATCCAAGCTCACTTCTGTTTTTTATATTGTTTTACTTTCTAAATAAAGAATTTTGCACCAGTGTAGATGAATAAAAGAATCTTTAATTTTAGTTGCTCAAAATTTAAAACTGAATTGAATTTAATAGTCTATATTTTGGAGAACATTTTAAAATACTGTATTCTCTCGTTAAGTAAAGTTGGTCAGATCTGATTTAAAAGACGTCAAACTTGAATGGAAGGGCAGGATGATGACCTCTAACCCTGTTAACGATCGAAATATGTTGTGCCGCTTTAATCAATACCGCGTTCTTCTAAAACTTGCAGGACACCGGCACTCGAGGACTGGTGTTTGACACCATTAGATCGAAACGCATTTATGTGTTACAATGAACCAGTCAAAGTCCAGACTCAAACTCAGTTGAGAATTGTGGAGAGAGTGAACAGTGGAGGATCAGAAATAATCTGAGTCTTCAGGTGTATCACAGATGGTCAAGAGTATAAAGTTCATGGAGCGCTGGCATGGTGTGGAAACAATCTTATTTTGAATGTGAACAAAAAGGAGATGATTGTGTAGTTACAACAAGATTTATTGTGTCTCAGACTAATACAGTATTTTTGAATAATTTTCCTTCCATATTACTCTGTTAGCCTAACACATAAAATACATTGGCGCTTTTGGTTGTAAATCCTGGAAATGTGTATGAAGTTTGAAGACTTGTTAAACATGGTATGTTACTTCTTGAAGAATGCATATTATTACAAATTATCATTTAATTGTGACTGAACGCTGATTAGACCAGTCGACGCTTGGAAAAAGAACAATCTTTCAAAATAACTCGGATTGAAGTGCAACATGTTTTGTTCTCAACAATGAGTAATACCAAATGAATAAAAGCTATTAATACTATTGTTTTTCAGGATTTTCTAACCTTGTATTGTTGCTACAGTTTGAGGATGTGCTAGGAGACAGGTACTTTCTCTATATATCGGACTGATGACATCAACAACATTGCCCAGATTCAAATTTCCAAAAGAACCATCTTGTTCTTCCAAAATGACCAATATTGGCAAAAAGCTGCATTTTACATAAATAAAATCCAGCACATATTTTTCACTGTTGTCATTTAGAAAATAGTGGTTATTTGATACTTAGTTGTGAGAGATAACGCATCAAGAGTACTCCAAATGAGAGATGGAGCAAGTCAGTAGACTTCAGTGTTTCTCTTAGGTTAGTCTTTGCCGCTTGAAGACCACTTTCTCCTTATTTATGTTTCTTCAACTATCTTTTATTCTTGCCCAGACAAAATGTGGCCCTTCAAGTGCGCCGCCTTTGTTGTTGTGTGTCGTGTAAGCTGCCCTCTATGCTGGCTGTCAGCTGGCCGTAGAGCTAATATCAGGGCTGCCTCTCAGGCTGGCAGACCCAATCAGGCTCTGGAAGCCCGGCTGATTGGACTGACATACTCCATCAAACCCAGCATGAAAGCGCCGCTGACCATACACTGGGGTCTGACTGCTTCGGACGCCACCGAGTGGGCCAGTGCAGGCCTCTTTTAAACAATCCTAATATAGATCACCAGAGTTTCTTTTCTCCCTGCCTCCCTCTTTTTGACTTTGAGCAGATTTCTCAGCTTGTGCTCTTGATCCAGAGGATTTGTGAAGGTGTGGAGCAGTCAGATTTGATTCCACTGATTACATTTCTTCAATGCATTTAATTTGCTTTCATTCACTTCAGATATGCAGGTATAACTAAATGTTCTCATGAACTGCATAAAAACATAAGCCTTTAAGTATCTGACTTTAAATTATTGGTTGCTGTTTTAGATCAGTCTGATTTGCCAGATTGTTTTCTATGTACTATATATCAGAAATATGAGAGAATTTTTAAATGTCAATTTCCATGGTACCTGGCAAGATTACATTTTAATCTGGTGCTTAATCTTTATGGTTTAGGTCGAATTACATCTGAGAAATGCTTGCGATTAGTTTCTCCATACATTACAACAAAGGTCATTTGTTTTGGGTCTGTCATGTTAATAGCACCTTTAGAAACATATAACAAATTTGGAGATTAACTTTTGGTCATTGTCCATTTAGGAGAGTCAGTTGTGCCCATACTTTTAGGCTGCTATACTGAGATGTAATTTTAATATTTTAGCAAAAATGTTCTTTTTGTGAAATGCAGCACTGCCTGCTAGGAAAACATGACAGTATGCTGCCACCACTGTACTTTACAGTTTGGGTGGTGTTCTCAGGTTTGTAAATTTCCTCCTTCTTACTCCAAGTGCATCAAAGGCCATTATAGTAAAACACATCAATTTTAGCTTCATCTGATTGGATGACTTAAGGGTTTTGTCAATATGTGTGATTGAAAAACTTTTTCTGTTTTTTTGTCTCTTTTGGAGTAACGACTTCTTTCAGACTTCTGTCAGTACAGAACTTGCTTCACTTTGAATAATGACATTTACCAGCTTATTGTCTTAATGTGTATTGCTTTGTTCTGGAGATGGTATTTTCACTGAAACAAGTTCAAATCAAGGACTTGGAACTCCTTGCTCATGCCGTTTATACCACTTTAAGTGTTTGATCAGATGAGCATGGTACCTTCAGACATCTGGATGAAAACGGCTTTCCACTTCCTGATATGATTGGCTGATTTCACAAAGTAGGAGTGTGTTTGACATGAAGCATCCAGAAGTGTGTTTCCAGTTAACTCAAATGTAGTGAATTAACCTACCAGACATTACAAAGTCATGACTTCATCATTTGGGCTTCATCAAAGTACAGAAATATTTGAATATTTAAACTTCTGACATCAAAGAAGGTGATAAAGTTTTTTTTTGTGTCATTTAACAAACAAAAATTATTTTGGTAATCCTAATTTACTTGAAAGTTTTAAAAAGAAAAAGGTCTTAATATGTTTTAGTATAAAAATAAAGAAAGTTCAAAGAATGCAGTCGTGTGCATTTGATGCCTGCACCCTGTCGGATTTAATATCAAAACATGTGGCATCAAGACTTCTCAAACCAAAAGTGAACATCTCAACTAACCATACCGCACTTCCCAAATAAAACTGTTACAAGTTCGACATAATTAAGTATTTCATATAACTTGCTCAACTTTAATCATGTTCAATCACCCTGTTATAATCTATAATTGAAATGTTTATGGGAACATGGCATTTTTTGTGGGAATCATCAGAACCCTAACAGCCTTAGACAAACATGTTGAACCTTCTAATTATGTTGTATAGAGCAAGTACACGCGAGTACATGCAGCATATGTGTGTGTGTACTTTTCAGCGTTTTATTCCGCCAGGGAGAGGAGAATGAGAAATTTATTTTGCACTGTCAACTAGATTGTAAGTGTTTAAGTAAGCTTTAACAACGACTAAAAAAAAAATTAAAAAAAATCAGAGGTCTTGACACTCTTTTCGAACAACCTAATAGGAACTGACTGCTCCTCAGACAGAGAGGCAAAATACAATTTCAGTCCTTATTGCCGGTTATTCAAGACACTCCAATGGAGCGTTTGTAAATGATTTAATTGACTGCGTCCCCCGACAAGCTGTGGAGCCAATTCCCTCCTCAGCTGAAGAGGTGTGCCAATCACTGTGCCACTTTTTCTGAAATAACATTATGGAAAAAATGCACAAGAGCTGCTTAGACGCTGTTTACCTCTCAGCTCTGCATTAGTTATGTTGCAATTTAAAACCCCTCGGGGGGTCCGGCTCAAAAACTGCAGTGAGGAAACAGGTTGGGCCTGCTTTCCAGAGCTGGGGGGATCTGGTCACAAGGAAAGCACAAAGACCGCTGAGCGCTCACTGCTGAAAGACGGTTAAGTTGTGTTTATCTAATTTTTAATAAGAAAAGTATGGAAGACTGTTACTTTCAATGGGTTTTATGATTCTGTGGAGTGGCTGGTAGAGATGTGAATAAGTTTAAAAATGATCTGTTTTCAAGAGATTGCTGGGCTTATTACTTGGAATTAGATGATTCGATGTAAAAACTACTTCACTGAAAAACTATTTATATGTTGTTCAAATCTGTAAAAAAAAAAAAAAAATGTATTCTGTTTACCACAAATTCTCGTTTGGTTTTGGGTCTGGACTTCGATAGGGAAATTGTAATTTTGACCATACTTTGATTTAAAGCATTTCATTGCAGTAGAGTTTAGATTAAGTGGCCTGAGCCAGATTTGAACCAGACCCAAAATTCAGGCCGGGTCGGCCCAGCACCGTTTCCTTGATGCCTTAAAATTGGAATAAAAATAACACGTCGGGTTTACTTTGGTCTCTGGCCTATAAATAAAGTTAATCAGTCGGGTCGGATCGGGCTCGGACCCAATTCCCTTTGGCTGGGGTCAAGTCGGGTTGGATTTTTCAGGCCCGATCTAAACTCTCTACCCTGCAGATCTGGATCTACGTTTAGGGTTGCTGTCTAACTGGAAAACGGTTCTCTGATGTGGTTTCTACAAGGATTTTCCTACATTTTGCTCAATTCATCTTCTATAACTCTAAAGTATCCCCACAGCACGATGATGCCACCACATTTCTGGTGTGTAGAGCTAAAAGTTTCTCCTTCCCCCTACACTTGTACCCACATAAAATTTGTTTCTGATGCACAAATATAGGTGTCAAGAAAAGAAACACTGACACTGCAGCTTTAGTTAAATATATATTTAAAATCTCACTGTATGACAGGGAAAAAAAGGATTGTAAATACACTAAGAGATGATACAAATGTGATTAAGAATGACTGAAAAAACACAATGATTTCCAGCTTTAATGTTGCCTATGTGTATAAAGACGCCTGTGATTATCTGCCGTGTTCCTTTTGTCATTTCCAGCAATGTGTGAAATTGAGAAGACTGAGGACACAATTATGTTTCCATTCTTCCTACTGGCAAACGCTCATCGCCTCCACACTAAAAAAAGAGTTGAAGTGATGATACATTTAATTCATTATCAATTTAATACAGCCACGGCGCCCAATAAGAGGCGATACAGCGAAGAAAAAGAAGAAGAAAAAAAAAAACACGAGGCCGGGAAAACAAATTATCGGAAAGCCTAAGGAATATTCGTTTCGCCTTTACTCTGCGTCCTCGCGGCATATGGCTACCTATTTGCAACAAGGGTTCATTTGCGGATGTATAAAGGAATCGGCGCGGGGACAAATAAAATTATCTAATAAAACCCAACCGAGAAGAAATATTGCCCGGGAAACATATGGCACTGTCAAAAATTATCACTTGAGACGCTAAACACAAATACTGGCGAGTGCGATTGTAACACGTTCCAGTCTGAATGAATTAATTCACTTCATTATAGGCTGGAAAGGTAGGAGTTATAATCGCCTCAATTAGAGTGCAGCCATAAAGCAGAGATAATGTATATGTAATTTCTTTTAATTTAGCTGCCATCTGTTTGGTGCAATTGAACGCACTGTAATATTTAGCTTTTCATTAGTTTGTTTTTCGCTTAGCGAGGCCGATTATGTGTATTGTACGAGCGAGGCACTTTTCGGCTGCAATAAATCCGAGATGATTGATTTTCAATGTAATCAAGTTCATGCGCATTAATCAATATAAAAAGAAAAAACTAAACGGTCTTGTAGGGAAGGAGAGTAGATAAATAATACTAGGATATAATATAAAGTAATCGTTCCACTGTTTGTCTTTTTCTTTTGCAGTACATCCAACGCAGTAAAGGTAGAGGTGAGTAAATACTGTATGAACACGAGACGTTGCCGGCCCGCGTTTCATCTGGTTCGACCGCTAGAACCCTCTCGATGGTTCTCCTGGAGACTCTCGAGCATATGTCCCCCCACCGCCTCTCATCTGCTTATCTTGGCAAACGCTCGTCTCGGGTGTTTGGAGGGAGGTATAAGTTGGGTTGCATCCCCTTTCCCTGATGGCCTCGCTGCCTGGCTCGGCTTGCTTCACACAGAGCGAGCGCTCTTTCCCCAAACCTGCCATATGGGAGCCATAGTGCTTTTTCTTTATCATCTCTTCTTCTTCTTCTTCTTTTTTTTTCTTTCTTTTTATGCCCAGTGGTTGTGCGGCTGCCTTTGTTGTTCAGGAATAATCAAATGTTGATAGCATAGTTCAAATGGACCATTAAGTATGTGAGAATGCTCTATGGAGATGGAGCAGATAAGAGACCAGGAGCCAGGCAGTCTGCCATGTTCAATAGCCAGCCTAGTGGTGGTGCTAATTTGATTATAATATAGTCATCTCAGAAGATTAGAGCTATTCAATTAAATATTCTAATTAACCTGAAGTATTAGGCAAATGATGCTAATTACAAATATCCTCAAGAGAGCCTGCCGGATGAAAGACGCGGCTGAGACTTCAGTCCGCCGTCTCGTAACAAGATGTCCTATATCATAGACTCGCTGAATATTAAATTCCCAGCCAATTTGCCTCAGCCCCATTTGTTTAATGGCATTTGCATTTTGTTTGAAATTGAAATAAACATGTGTACCCGGCTCTTAACTTCCCCGAGAAAGTGCACTCTTGGGGTAGCTTAGCATTTTCTGTTTACACAGCTCCCCAGAAATCACACACACAATAAAAGGGGAGGAAAACAAGCGCGCACACACACACACTCGCACACATATAGCCTGGCCCATTAAACTCAAACTGCTTGCACTGACTGCAGCTTAGTGGCATTACTTCCAGGCCTTGTGCGCAAGATCAGACTTTTGTTGTGCAAGTTTGCAATGAATAAATAAAATATTCATTTTCTCAATTAGAAAATATAAAAAAATTAGCCACCCATTATTAGTATATTTGCACCCAAGCGATGGAGTAAGAGAAACCCTTGCAATGATGCAAAAGAAAAAAAAAAAGAAAAAAAAAGGAATCACTTTTGGGCCCCCAATGCTTTGTCTGGAGTCATGAAATCATCATATTTGACAAAGGTGTAAGAAAAAGCAAAGCTATCACGTTACAGAAACATGTCGGTGCCTTCGCTGATTACTTTATATTCATGGTTTTTCCCACCGCAAGGTCGCAAGATATGTCATGTGCATAATGCCGGCCCTCAGCGCGGCATTATAGTCACTCCAAGCAACGTGTTTCAATAAGGCAATTTTCTCGCTGCCTAGGAACATCAGCGGGGCACCACTCTCAACAAAGACAGAGTATGACATCCCATCCAAGCATACATCTGCAGGACAAAAGTATACTTTATTAAAGGAAAATAGGAATTCACAAATGTTTGCAGTATAAACGGGGGGAGGGAGGTGAGGGTTGCAGGGGGGTGGACGGATAGCAGGAGAGCTGACTGATTCATGACTTGTGCATAAGATCTGTAACAAAAAATAAAAGAAGTTTTCACAGTCCTTTAGGGAAGAAATATCCTTTATTGTCCCACAGTGGGGACAATGTGTCACAGCAGCAAGTGAAGGCATATGACAGGGATTAAAAGGTATAACGATGTTGTATTTGGGAGAAAACGAACTGTTATTCACAAATAAAGCAAAGGTTTCACAAATCACAAACTGTTTAAAAGTATCTGACATCTGTAGAACGAGTCAGTCCAGGACTGACTAGTCCATTTCTGGTTTTTGGGCTGCTCTATATCTAAGGCGGTCCAAATGTAAAATAATAATGATAACAAAACATTGAATGTGCTCCCCATTTGTAATTTCACAGATATTATAGAGACTCCATAAATCCTAAACATTGTTTCAAAGAATTGCTGTTCAGTGAATAACCAAACAGTTCAGGTTTGATTGGAGTTAGAAAGAATAAGATGATGTTCTGACATGTAGACAAAGACAAAGGCTTTATGTAGACAAAAGCTTCTAAGCAACATAAGTTTGCCGTCATTTAATGGATCCACAGTATTTTCACATCCATCCATTGGTTGAGAAGTGGGGGAATGTTCTCACTCTGCTTACAGATTATTCTGATCCTTTTAGTCATTTTTATATTATTCTGTCCATTAAATTTTTTTTTACATGTAAAAAAAGTATTAAAATATCAAAAATAATTTTTTATTATCGTTTGATGAAGAGAATAATTAAAGTAAATTTAAAAAATCTGTTTTTTTGTTTTGTTTTTTTAACTAGACTTAAGCTTTATGAAATTTGTATATGAATTATTAGAAAAGCCCCACAAAGCTGCAGATCTAATTGTACCTGCAGCTATAATGACTCTTGTTTACTTTTGGTTTAGAAAGAGCGAATCAAAGACAAGAACCTTTTAAATCATTTTTTGTTCCCCTCAATCTTTCAAGCTCTTGTGCAGCTAAGCTCAACCATGAGCCTGCTGTATGTCTGCATTAAGCCTGATATAGAAACTATATTTACAACTGGGGACATCATTCGAGTCAGGGTAAGCCGGCAGGGATGATATCAGCTTTTGTGCGAGACCCCTCTTCCTCCCCCGCTGATATGTGGAGAGACAGCCATAAGTACTGTACACCTGTCTCATTAGGACAACCATGCTGTTGACCCAGTGTATTAGCCTGGGCCTAATCCTGGCAGATCTGAACAGGCTGCTTTAAGCCTTTCATATGGATAAGTCTTCCCCTGAGCCACCATGACAAGGCCACAGCACAATGGAAAAACCGTGCTGCGCTAACACATCATTATGTCTCCAGAAAAGATGCAGGTTATAAGCGAGACTGGGTTTTGTTTGTTTACTGGCAACATTACTGTCAAATTAGAGCTTTCCCTGGGAGGCTCTACTTGAGCCTATTCACAGGTGGACCCAAAAGCTCACACGTTCATGTAGATACCATTCAGACGCATGCTTATGAAGGAATGTCTGGAGCGTCCCCAAGCTGCTTTAAAAAAAGCAGACTGATATTTAATATGGAAGGCACATGTTTTGACTAAAATTAATTCAGTTGAATAGATTTTAGCGCAATTAATTGCAGTTTCTTTTTTCTATTAAAACAAAAAAAGTCCCGAGTTGGAACCTTCGGATTGTGTTTCAAGTACACCCGTAAATCTGACGCACAATTAGCATTCACAAACAGTGATGGAAGACAAGGACGCTTCTCTTGACCCACTAGGGGTTAAAATATGCTTCAGAAAAAAAAAAAAGAAAACCTCTGCTAGGATGGTGGGAGAGACTATTTTTGTGTTCAAGTTGTGCTAAAAGTAGCTAGCCTATCATCAAAGCTGCTTAAGCCTAAACTAGCATCTCAATGCTAAGTATGTTGCAACAAGCCCACACTTCTCCCAACGCTAATGTTAGCATCTGCAGTCCACAGCATTAAGGAATTATCTTTTCAAAAAGTTGCATGAATGATCAGGGATTCTTGAAACCCTTGAAAGTTGAATGGGTATAACCCTTTGCACAAATCTGACGGTTGAATAACCTAAAAAATAGATTAAAAATAACATCCTTGTTGTTGAGTTCAGATGTCTATTCAATAACATAACCTAGTAGCAAAAAGGCTTTTTAATTGAAAATGTTACTAATTTTGTCGGCACATGATATTCTACGAAAATGTTAATTACGATTAATTGCAGACTCTTTAATTAAATCCATAAAAATTGATAAAAAGCGATATTTAAGTTAAAGACAGCCTGATGAATTGTTTGTCGTGTTATATTGTCCGATGTGTTCATTTGACTTTCCGAATCCTTGAATGAATGTGTTCCACCCACTTTCATATTCACAGGTGAACAGAATCCAGCTCCTAGGCACGCAGACCGCTTCAAACATTGATGAAAGAATGGTTCGAATCAGGTCACGCCACCCTAATAGGATCTCCACCTGTGCAGTAAGTCAAGATGTGAAATTTCCACAATCAACTGTTAATGGTGCTACAACAAAGTGGAAGAGGTTGTAGACCACAGCAACTCGGAGAAGAAGTGGTAGACCCTGTAAAATTACAGAACAAGTTGTAACACGAATAGTCCATATGTTGGCAAAGTCCGTAGCTGCACACCTCCAAACCTTATGTCGCATTCAGATGAAGAAGTTTGGAAAAAGTGTCTTGTGGAATATATTTTACTGGTTCAACAGCTACAACCAAGCCCAAAGTCAGCATGTGCAATACAAAGTGGATGCAGCGATGTGAAGCGGTGGAGACGTGTTCTCTGGAGTGATGAATCATACTTTCCTGTCTGGCAGGCCCAGTCTGGGTTTTGTCAGCATGTTGGCCAAATTTAATGAGTTATCTTTGTGCTAAAAGACTTCAAAATATGACTTCTGTTGTTTTAAAAATCAATCTGAGAAGGCTTAACCCAAACTGAAAGGCAAATGTTCAGGTTTCGTTTTGTTTTTGTCTTAGCCGGGCCAAGCTAAAACAATGCTAAGCTAACCTAAGCTAGGCATCTGTTAACAAGTTTAGCTGCACTAAATGTTCTCACTTCAGGACTGCTTCCATTATAGGTTGGCTTAAACGTTTCCAGATCAACTTTTATTACAAACTAAACTCATTTTAATGAGTCAGAATACTAGTGAAACAACCTTCACAGGTTAACACACCACAGAAAGCTTTTTTCCAAAACTCATTTTCAGCAGCAGTTTAGAACAGCAACTGAACGCCTGTGCACGATATTAAGCATCATTTGTTGGTCTTGCGGACTTTCATTGCACTCCAACACAGATGCGCTAATGAGAGTTTGCCGTGCCCGGTTAAATTTATGTTACAGTCCTTCTCAGAAAAGTAAGTCGATGAATCCTTTGCGAGGACAAGCTTCTGTGAAGCCTCCCATCATCAATGTCATATTGGGGAAGAGGGAGAGACAGGGACAGAGGCAATAATGGCTGATTTGGACTGGAAGTAGAAATCAAAGCTAATCACAAAGCTTCTTCTTCACTTATCGACTCTTTTTTGTAAACATCAAGAAGAGGAGATTGATTATTGAGAGAAGTTAAATCAGTGTCGACTGCTTCTTTTAACAGGTCCTTGTCATTTATTTCTGCCTTTTTCTTTTGCTTTACTCAGTCATTTAAGGAAACACGCCTACATAAAAATGATTCTTTTTATTCAGATCTTAGATTATATTTGGTTATAAACCTAAAATATGATGCTTTGGAGCAGTTTGTTCTCAACCTTTTTGCGAGCTATTTTCCCCTGTAGGAAACGACCCTTAGTTAGACCACAGAGATACAAACCGAATCTCATCATGGCCAATCTGTGACTACGACCCTGCTGGAGACGAGAGGCGGCGACCGAACAAAGCAGTCCGTGGTGGGAAGCCGTCCAACCTCTGGGAGCTGTGCGCATCCCGGCTTTGCCTGGCAAAATGCAAATGTCAAGTGACACTCGACAAGTCTGTGATTAAGATTTAATAGAGAAAAATGGGAGATGAGGATATTAGCCTAACTGAGACACATCAGCTGCCACTCCTTGGGGTGCCCCATGCTGTCTTCAGATGCCGTGATTTGTTATTTTTTTTATTTTTCCAGCAGGGGACAACTATGAGAGCGGAAAATAACATTCTCTGGGCAGCTAATATGTTATAAACATAATGCTTTGTTACAAGAAATAATTTTAGACTTTATCATTAGCTGTAATGTGGGTTCGTGTTGACAGCATGGTGCGCTTCCAGATTTGATGAAAATCTCTGCCCACGTCCAGCAGCTTAAGATGTGTAATGACCAAGCTGCTCATAGACAACTGTATAACTTTAAGACCCTGATTTGTCAACAGCTGCAGCAGACAAAGTCAAAGAACACCTAGAGGGAAAGTGAAGGAACCGTGTAAAATAATAAAACCTTGTATTGCATTTCATTCTCCTAGGCCCTGCATGTATTTTCTTGTGATGTGCTTTGTTTGAGGTGAGTGAGGTTTATTTAAACATTTTAAATATATTTTCATCTGGTTAAGAAATTTTGTTTCTCAAATAGCTGACGGCGAGGAAGCTGTCCCATTTCAAAACCCGTGAGCATACTCACAGACAAAGGTCGGCGCAGGTCTGCCAGGCTAACACCAACAGATCTGTGTTCCCCAAATCTCCTCTGAAATGTACAAAAATTAATTTGTCAACATGCTTCCATCATATGCTCCATCACTGTCCGAGTCATTAGAGGGGGCCGGAGGCTTCAAGGTGGGGGAGGTAGGTGACGGAGGGGGGAGGTGACGTGCTGTTGGACCACGGCAGCTGCTCTTAGATGGGAAGTCGGCGCTGTGATTAGGCCCTCACGCTGCTCGGAATTGTCCCGGACAGCCTAGAAATCAGATTATTAACTCTGATGCCAGACACTCCGTCTCCTGCTAGGGATTAGCATGAAAATTTTGATATGGATCGATAAGCAATCTTTCCCCCTTCTTCACAATCTCCCAAGGCTTCATTAATCTGTGTGTATGTTTACGTCAAGGAATTAAGACATCCCAGTTGCCCCGACGTTGTCTTCCTCAACTCACAGACAAGACACGGCAACACCTTTACCGCACACAAGATGTCAAGACGGGGGTGGGGGGTGAGGCCTCTCATAGAGATTTATTAAATCAACCACTGCCTCTACTTACCACAAAGTAAATTGCCTGCTGTTCCTCCATCCCGCCTTACGGGTCAACATGCAAGCCTGGATGTCAGTCTTCTGTTGTATGAATATTTGCTCAGTGCTAAATCACACCTGACAAGACTTTGCTCAATTTTATCTGCAGTAAACAACATAACCTTTGCACAGATATGAAGAAAAAGCAAAACAACTCAGATTGTTTTAGTGTCCTCAGGTTTGTTTTAAATCTACTGCAAGTTGAGGTCTACAAAACCTCAACAATATGGAACCATATTTAGTGGGATGTTTGTCATTTTTGCAGGACCATTGATAAAATTTATCAATGTGGATCAAACCCCAAAATCAAATTAAAAGTCTCAGTTGGTTCTGGTCCAGTTCACCAATCCTTAACATTTCAAACCCATCCATTTTTAATTTGTACCATTCGACTTCTGTTTTAGCCATTACATACCAGATTATTTCAATTGTCAATCGGTTTATTTTGATGAAATTGCTCATGTTTTTGTGTAAAATTAAACTTAAATTTATATTATATTCAGATTAACTCTTACCTGCTGGTAGAAGTCATTGAAGTCACAAGCACGTTTTCTTACAGTAGAATGTAAATGTGTTATGACTGTTTGTGTAAGATGAGTTTTTCTTTATTTGAATGCCATAAAAAGAACCAAAACTCAAAAAAATTATTATTTAAAGTATTCTAAATAAGGCCTAGACTATTGGCAATTTCATTATGATGCACAAAGGTTCTGGAAACCTTCAAATAAGTGTTATTGATGTTGTTTATTGTAATGTAGTGTAACAAAGAATGTAATAGTGTATTTGTTTTGTTTAGCAAAAGGCCTGCATAATTCATTTTAAAAACTAATCAACGGAATGCAGTCACTCTGCAGCATCTAATACTCCATGTTTTCTAATGCGAGGCATAAAGTAACAAACATGTTGCCATATATAAATGAGACAAAGAATGAAAGGAATATGGGAACGTGTTGATGGATCATCTGAAACTCAAGGCATAGACGGAGAGTGGCCAAGCATAGCCGGTGGAAAGGGATCAGTGCTCGTATAATTATGACCCATACGCGGAGCATAATTAATCTCGCCTGCATCATTAGGAAACACGAGTCCGGCCATGTCATTAAAGTGCTTTTAGTCGTCCTACTGTCCTCCGTTTGCCCCGGCGCTCTGTGCTTTTTACCAGCCCACTGCTGGTCATTTACAGAAAGAGTACTCATCTGCGTGGCGGCATGACTCCTCACATATTGTCTTTATGTCCAATCAGGGTTAATAATGAAGAGCTGTAGAAGGCAGGAAATGAATGAGCGAAAGTCTTGAAGAGGGTGGCGGCACGGGGGTATGGGGGGGGATATGGAGTCAAGTTTGACAGTGACAAAGTATTTCTATAAGTAAACATTTTATGATTTGACGAACTACGGTCGGTCACTAATCTGATTAAAAGAGTCCCTTAATACATCGGACTAAACATATATGTGCCTTATGCTGCTTTACTTCATGTACCAAAAGGGTGAAAAGCAGCATAATTAGCACAGTTTCCTTTGTGGCTTCCAAGGATCCTATTAGTAGAGTCATATTATTTACTAAAGTGCTAATACCATTCTCCTATGTCCATTAACAAAGTGAGGTATGTGTATAGGTAAGTGGATCCAATTGGCTAAGAGCTTGTGGTTTCAGCAGAGAGTGCTTTTGAGTCTTGCACACTCAAAAGTATTGGACTAGGGGTCAGGTTCAAATTAATTAAAGGGCTATAAATGAAAAGGTTCTCTAATGACTGCAATCTTACCTACCCAATATTTAATATTTCATCATTAAACAGTAAAATGACCCGATATGATCCTAATACAGTCCCAATTATGCGGCATTGATCAAAGTGACCTTTTCATACCAAGGAGTAGGAGAAAAATCAATCCCAACACCTCCTTCCTCTGTTTTCCATTTTGCCCGACTATTCGCTGCATACTAAAGTTCCACTGTCTAAAGGGGGCCGCCGCCACACTTACGTGTATATAATACATACCAGGCAAAATGCCGCTTGTCAAATCGCCCCGACCGAACACAGAAAGCAATCTCTCCATGTCTAATTCTTTTGTTCGTGAGCGTGTGTTTCTCTTTTGCATTTGTTTGTTTTTCTTTTTGCCGAGTTGCACCCGTCGCCCCGCAGCCTCGACGTCTCGTCAGCAGCCAGACGCACAGCCATGTTAAATCCTAGAAGACAGGTGACAAAAACCCAGGCCAGACTTCTTTCGCCCATCAGCTGAGGCGGCGGGGGCCGGGAGCCATCATAATGGCTAATTCCTCCCCCCCTCAACTCCCCACCCGCCGCACCCGGCCGAGGGAGCAGGAAAAGAAGCGAGACGGGAAAAGTGAAATCTGTACAATGCCTAAACACATTTTGCTGCGGGATCTGTCTTGATTTGGCGTACAGCTTGACACTCTCCATTTTCTGTTTGACTGGTAACTGCTGATGTGCTTTTCCCCTGTCAACTCACCATGAAACAAGTTCAATGTATCTGGAAAGATTGCCAAGTTCGCCGGCTGTTTAGCTCAAGAACAATGGAGCAGATCAGCTGGATTAAAGTTCCACTGACTATAAAAAACTTTTTATTTTTTTCTGAAGAAAATGAACCGGTCTGCAAAGAGATACAGTTGCTCGCAACAGTATTCACCCTCCTTGAAGGTTTTAGCATTTTCTGACATTACAACCATGAAGACCATTGTATTTTATTGGAATTTGACCAACAAAGTAGTGCACTGCTGTTAAATAAAAACTAAATAGTTGGTGGCAAAATTATGTGCTTGCATGTTTTTCCGTCCTCCTTCACTCTGATGCCTGTAAATAATACAGAGTGTCACCTATTGTCTTCAAAAGTCACAAATTACTGTGTGATTTAATCTCAGTGTAAATCCAGTCGTTCTATGAAGACCTCAGAGGTATTTTTGAAGGTAATACTGGTGTAAAAACAGCATCATGAAGAAGGAACATTATGGCACAACTTCAAACCTACCAACACACGTTGTTGTCCACTAAAACTGGTAAACTGGGTAAGGAGGGGATTAGTGGACGATTCAAAACCATGGCAACAAAAATAACTTCTCATCGGTTCGTCATTTTTGGAAATCGGCACACCTGTGTAGGAATGTGTTCTGGTCGGATTAGCCCAACACTAACCTAGCATTGATCAAAACCCTGAACGCATCATAAATGCAGTGGACCATGGTGTTGGCAGCACCATGTTTGTTTTCAGCAGAGAAGATAGTATGAGTCTAGAGCTATAGACTCATACCATCAGGCTATAGAAGCTCAAAACAAAGCAAACATGAGAGAAAAGCTGTTGGAGTGTAAATAACTTGAGACTAGCACAAATTGTTTACAAAAGTTCACTTTCTATCAAAACAATGACGCTATGGATATAGCCAGGGCTCTAATGGAACGTCTTGGATCAAATTCTCGTCCTATTTTAGAACGGACCAGTCAAAGTCCAGACAAATCCAGTAGGGAGTCTGCAGCATGAGTTTTAAAAAAAGAAAATTGTGTCCATAGATGTTTTCTATCCACTCTGTCAGCTTCTGTAATTTTGTGGAACAGAAAACACAAAAATGTCACTCTTTACTACCGACTCAAGAGGGCTATGTACACATGCACACCGCACTTTTCAGATTTTTAGTACTTTGAAATTTGCAGTTGGAAACATTTTCAACTAACATTTGAAAATTTTCAAATTGTTTTTTTTTTTTTTACTTATACAAGATGCCCAACACTTGAAAGGCATATCTTTAACGACGAATAACATAAAGTGTCAGTAGATAAATAAAAACGCTATCCGTAAAAGATTCATCCTCATCCGACAGAGAGGAAAGTAAACACGTATAATCTTCCTGTTTTTTATGAATTAGGCTGCTTATGAATCATAGCCTGCTAAAAGTGTGTCAGCCTGAGCAGAAAGGTAAAAGATTAGTTTTATTCTTTATGACCTGCCTAAGGAACGACAGTTTATAATCCACTAAGCACATCTTAATCAACAGCCCTGCCTCCCTGGCGCTAAAGGCCTGAAAGGAACAAAACAGAACATGATGGATATAATCTGTGTAAAACCCTCGCCCTGAAGCGGATTAATTATGATCTTAGTCAGTCATAAACACATCTTTTTAATTATTGATGGCCAGCCCCCGCCCATCCCCCATTTGAACTGAAACTGAAATTAAATCTGTCTGATTTACAGTGGCAGCGTTATGAGCTGGCTCGCTCTCTGCTGCTTTATAGAGACCAGGGAGGTAAGTCACCACTTGCATAAAACATTTCATTGGATAAATGGCGTCGGATCATGTGCTCACAACAGAATTAGTTAGTTTTCATTGGCGTGAATCGCAGGGCTTCAAGGTGAGTCTGGGGTGTGTGTGGGGGGTGTGTGTGTGTTTGTGTGCATCAGGGAGTTGGGGGGGAGGAGGGATCCAAGCTTTTCCATGACAGCTTGGCTTGAATCAAGTGTGGCACTCTCATATGAGTGAAAATAATGGAATCCTATATGTCTTTGAGCATGTCAGCGTTTAGCACAAAGTCGAAATGGAAAGTGACGGCCGGACGCAGCCAGGGAGGAAGACGGGAGGGCTGGAATGGGAATTGTGTGACCGCAGGGCCATCCCTACAGCTGACCTGCAATCAGACGGAGGCCCAACTCGCTGTCATCAAACATTAGGCGGCTAAAAACTCCATCCTCTCGTTGTCATCGCTCCATGTTTTGTTTACCTGCATGTTTATGGGCGATGGAGAAAAGCAAAAACAGATGTACAGCTCGGTGAGGGGAATACGTGTTCAGAAGAGGCTCCTTTGTCAGATTAAAAGTACCTTTTGATAAAAAAATAAATAAATAAAAATCTTTAAGCAGGTATGAAACATTCTTCAGCAAGCCCACATTTCTATAGATTCTTATTTATAGATCTGATGTAATATTCTCTACTTGACGGCAGAGTTTTCATTAGCTGGAAGCAGAAAATCACACGTTAGAAAACATCCCTCTGTGTGTAATTAATTCACTTGGTAAATAAATGAACATTTCAAAAATATTCTGCCATATTGAGATGCACTGTTGTCGTCTAGCTCTGCTGCTGAGTTATTCTTTAAAAGTAAAACATAAAGACAGATTATCATTGCAGACATATCAACAAATCAGGTGGTGAACGAAATCAGAAACGTGTCTCATCTGACATGTCGGCACATTGTTGAAAATGAAAGATTTAGACGTTTTTCTGATCAAAATGTGCTGCTGTAAATGAGTGACGACTCAATGTCAGGGGAAAATACAGCAAAATACAAAGAAAAAAGTAGAAAAAAACACTTTAAAACTTGGCTTTGTTGTCAGAAACGTCTGCACACGTGTCTGTTACATTTACGATATGAGAGAGCGCAAGACTTCCAGCAGATAACAGAAAGGTTAGACAGAGTACAACAAAGTCTCCTTTTCCTTTTTTTTTTTTTCTTAGAACTTTCACCATCTTCCTGTAGAAAAATATGTTGATAACCTTTTGGAAATTTCAGAGTTAAGAATTGGGCTGACATACTGAGGAGGAAATTCAGGTCATTTTGGTGTGTTTGAACAGGGTCACAGCTAAACGTCGAGGACGATGACTCATGGCATACTGCAATGGGAGAGACCTGATATGCAATATTTATGCAATGTAGTGTGTTGTTTTACTGCACTTTAAATGCAGAGTTTGAATGCAAACACATGGTTAATTTTCTTATTTTATTATGTTTAATGCAGATTCTTCCTGATCCTAAATAGCTTGGATTTGTATTGGGAAGGGGGGAAAAAATTCTTGATTAGGATATCCCTAATAACAATACTTTCCATGTCATTAGTTCGGTGAGTTTTGTAGGTTTTGACTTTTAATGACAGATGTTAAGGGAATCAAACTGCATCTTCTAAACTGGAAATACTGTCAAGGACATATGAAATAAATACTTTAGACTTTCTGATGTGATGTTTAGTGAAGCTCTCAGCACTAATAGTTGCTTTGAGACTGCCACACTGTTTCTCATGTTGCCATGTGACTTGGTGCATCTAAAAGCTCACTTATTTAAAAAAAAATATAATTATCTGGAACATACAACCTTGTCTACTCTTTAACGTTTATGTTGCACACACTGCTCCTGTGTGTGGTACAGAGTGTGTATGTCGGGATGAAGGTTGTTGCAGGGATGTTGCATTTTCCGGCTCACTGTCTATTGTTATTTTTTTTTAATTCATTTTTCATGGTTGAAGCTGATAGTTAAAGACCTGGAGATGAAGGTCCCAGCCAGTGTATCAGAGGTGTCAGCTGTAATACAAAGACGTTTTATTACGGTACGATTGTAGCAAAAGCAAAACAGTAGAATGCTAACAGCTAGGAAGAGGATAGGCCCCAGCTTTAGCTAATTTTAGCTAACTGAAAATGTTCAAACATTACATTGGCAGATATTAAGCACTTGTATTTGTCGGTTTCTTCAATTGAACAATACTTAAGCTTCCACATGATTATCGGATATGAATAATAAATGCACATATTTCTATGCCATGATACTGAATGAACTGTTGTAATTTCATGCAGCCATCATCAGCAATCGAAACTCATTTTTACACCTCAACTTAACTCACTTAAAAGCTAAAAAGCCATACCCATATTCACACTGTAACATCTTTATCTAACTACAAAGTCCTTTCAAAACTTTAATTAGAAACGTATAAGGATAAGAGGCAGTGGTGTACTAGTGATTTAAACTGTTACAGGAGTTTGTTGAGGTTGTAGCCAAAGGCAAACATGATTCAGTAAGTATGCAGTATGCATAACCTGGAACCACTTACCACCAAGGATGCTCTTTTTCCTCTCCTATCAACAGTTTTCAGACCAAAGTTCTCTTGCATATAAAAAAAAAAAAGAACACATCCGCCCTCCAAACAAATACAGTGATACAACAACCTTATGTTGCAAGATTAAGACAATATCCACACCACCTTCTCTCACCCCCCCAGCGCTACCCGGTCTAATCAAAGATGAAAAGCCTTTATTAATAAAAGAGAGAGAGAAAAAAGTTTGCCTTTGGGAAGATGGGAGCTAAATGATTGCTCAGATGTGCCCAATTTGAGGCAGATCTGCTGGCAGACCTGGCATCTGGACGGGGCGGGGCCAGCAGGAAACTGTTACATCTGGAAGCTGTTTCCTTGGCAGAAATTAAGAGACGCACCACGCACAGATACCACCCGCAGTCACTCACTTGGAGTCGGAGTGACTGTGTGTCTGCGTAAGTAACACATGTTTTTTCCGGCCCCCGCTTTTGGTGTTTGTGTTCCTTTATAATGCTCACTGGTGTAAGAAAATTATATGATTGTGATGTCGCCGCATCTGGCGCAGCCGGTCCCTCGTGCGACCGTCTTGTACCGGAAACGTCTCTCGTGACGCAGCTGCTGCAGACAATACAGTAACTTTGACTTAATTTAATGGCTGCGACGTGAAGCAGATGCGGCTTGGATGCTTCATAAAAGCCCATTTCTCCCCAAGCCATTACAGTTCTGCTACAGATCCGACAAAAAAAAAAAAAAAAAAGACATTATAGAAGCTGTAGAATCGCTGCCCATATAGATTAACAGTCTTTTTTTTTTTTTTTACCCATTCTGTTTTTTTTTCATTTATTTTTTTTGCTTCTCAAAGTCTTTTCTCTGGTTGCTGTGGTGAGGGAGGAATGTCACATTAGTCTGTGATTATCTCTATAAGGTCTGCATTCGGTTTCCTCCGACTTGAGTAATTGCATTTTTTTGTCGTCTTCTCCTTTTTTTCTCCCCCTTTTCTTCTTTTTTTAATCAAACTCACAAACAATAAGCGGGCAGGCGCTGACAGAAAGTCAATGCTGCCTCGGACAGCCGTTTGGTCTGAGAAGAAGGCCCAACACGGACGCCTTTTATGCTTCGGGATGACGAGGCCAAGTGGGCCCCCCATCACATGGCCGCCAGGTTAAACAACAACAAAAAAAAAAAGAAAAAAAGAAAAGAAAAGAAAAGAAAAAAGCCTCTGAGCGATCGCCCTCGGAGGACTAAAAGCGAAATCCGGTGCAACGGTGCAGACAGCCACCACTGTGCAATTCTAGTCATCTGACAAAAGACTGATGCTATCTAATAAAGAAGACTGCATCCATCTCGGGCACACAAACGTCACCGCCAACACAGAGAGGCAGAGAAAGAGGAAGAGAATGAGAGCGTGCTGTTGACTCTCAAGCACCATAAATAGTCGCTGTACTCTGTCAACAAGAAATGAGGTAAATAAATGAAGTCTAGGATGGAGGAGTGGGGATGCAGAGTGTGACAAAATGAGGTCATTCTCTCGGATGCTACAGGACTCAAAAAAGAGAGCCTTGGCGATCAGATTAGACGCCGAAGTAAGTTACAGTAATTTAATGCTGCATCAATTCAACTGACATTATTCTTTTTTTTTTTATTACGTTTACTTTGATTTGTTGTCAGCGTTGTAACACCTCAATGCTTGGTTTGTGTCCAGCTGCAACTTCTAACATGGCTCACTGACCAGGGTGCCATTCGCACACGCATTCGAAGAAAGAACAAAAAAGTTCAGTAAATTGACTCCAGGATGACTTTTCTATTAATTATTTGCATATCCAATTATAATATAACAATCATTTCCATGGAAACTAATAAAGCTATGTCAGTCAGACAACATGGGTGTTCAAATGCATCTCAACAAATATAGTAAAAGCTAGTCATGTTGCTCAACGTGTCATGCAATCTTTCTCATGAACATTTATATTTGTGAGAAAGAAGCAGAAACACAGCTGGAGATGATTGCCTGAGCTAGCTCCCAGATGTTAACATATTAGCATCGTCTGGGATCTAATCTCCTCCGCCAGACACTTCAACATTTGACTCCGTTTTGTCCACAAGATGACGCAAACTCTTTTATATCACTGATATAAAACATGTTCTGACAAATATTTTATTGTGCGACAGAAATTGCGCATTTGGTCGTAATTGATGTTTGCGCGGACGCATCTGGTGGATGTTTGCTTCGCATACAAGCGGAGCTCCGCAGATTGAAGTACGACCTACTAAGTAGAAGCCTTACGGCCGAGACACCCTGGATTCGATTTTGCATTTGAGCCAACGGAAAAAATTGGGTTGGGTGACAACAGTTACAACACGTTCAAGTTGTTTGGGCCTTAGAGACAGCAAGCAATTCCCGGCCACTTCGTCTTTGACGGACCGAGCAAGATAGACTTAGCATCTATTTTGGCTGGAACTACTCAGCAATTTGATGGGAATGTCATGAGTGACACAGAAAGTGAAAAACATTTGGGCTTTCAGAGAAAATAAAAACTAAAATCTTTTACTAGCAAAAAAGAAAAGAAAAAAAAAGCTTTGTAGTTACTTCAGAAGTAAAGAAACGGATGAACGAGTGAAGCAGCAACTTTGAGTTGACCTGCTAGACCGGCTTGTGTTTCTGCTGCCAGCTTTCCGGTACATACTCTCAAGTGACTACTCCATCTCATGAGGTTGATGGTTCACACCATTGAGTTGGCATCAGGAAATAATCTGATCAATGTGAAGTCCTACGCAAGTGGTGTGTCTTGACCTTCAACATTGACATCTTAGACACCAGGTGAGTCTGGGAAAAAAAGGATGAAGATGTGGAAAAGGAACTTACCTCACTGTTGAGTAGAGTGGTGGATGAGTGATGCTGCGGGGCTGTTTCTCTTCCAACCACCCTGGGACTTCTTTCACATCTTTACCTGTGGTGCCAATAAATGTGAAGGCTTGAGGGTGAGAACGAATTCTGCAAAAGTCTATAACTAGACCCGTTCAATCAGACCAATATGGAAGGAGAGAATATGGATATGAAAGATGAGACAGCTGCTGGTGGCAGAGGGATTTCAGGTGAAAACCTGTAGTCTGGACTGGAAGACAATGAGACATGACTGCTGCTAAAATTGAATAGTCGGTGAGAGCGCACTTTTATGGAAACACAAGGCCCATGTCAGGGCTGCGTGGGATCACCGCTAACATATGCATGACAGCGACCGCGCTGAGATGTTTGCTAATTTCTCCCCTCATTTTAAAAATTCCATTTTATTTGTGCTCATTGATTTGGTGTGAGGAGGGGAATAGTCGGCTATCGGAGCTGCAGGAATAAAATGCTGGCACTGACCTGTGCATAGATAATTCACCATGAAAGACAATCAATAAATAACAAACACTCGCTAATCAGCCGAGGAGCTGACAGAATGACATTCCATTATCCCCCTCTGGCCCGCTGCACTCGGAACAGCCAAATCTCAGAGGGCCAGGTCTCCCCCAACACACACTTCCTCACCAAAGCCTGTCCAGGCCCAGATGTCACATCACAACAAACAAACACACACACACACGGATGTGTCAACCATACACCTACAATGAGTCTCAGCAAGCATCTGCTTTAGGAATATCTCTTTATTAAATGTAGCGAGCTTAACATCTACAGTGTGTGTGTATTAAATTATTGTCAAAAAGTTAATTCATGTCAGCTCAAAAAACGAAAAGCATGTCATATGGATTCTGTACACACATCTCAAAATATGGTAATTTTGATTATTAAGCTATACAACTAAGACCGAATATTCAATTTCTCCAATTTCTCTAAAAATTAGAAACGTATATTTTTAATACACAAATGTTGGGATAATTAAAAGTATGTCATTGTACTGTACAGAATATTGTCTTGGTCAGATCTTCCTTTGCAGGAATTACTGCATCGATGTGGCATGACATGGAAGTGATCAGGCTATAACTTTGCTAAAGTCTTAATTTAACCAAAGGTCTTTTAGTAATGGCTTGTCTGCATTGCAGGGTTTAGTGTCTCTTCTTCATTTTGACTATAACGCAAACATTTTTAATGGAGTTGCTGGGGAACAGTTTTTTGTAACTACACTTTTTCCTTCCTCTTCACTTTTCAATATTATGACCTGTGTGAAAAGCCAGCTTTTTTGCAACAGTGACCTTTTGTGGAGGATAAACCAATGACTGAACAATTGTCAGCTTAACAGCCTTCCCCCAGGATGGTGCAGGTTGTTCCATTGTGATAACACAGCATTCACATGTTTAAATATTTATTTTTTACTTATTTCATATAATATTTAAATTATCTGAAAAACAGATTAGTAAATGCTTGTGTGTAATGAAGCCATGTAGGAGTTTCACTTTTTGAAATTAATTATAGAAACAAATGAACTTGTTGGTGGGCTGCATTTGCGTAAATGTATACAATCTGTAGCGTTTGTAGTTTGTTTCTGGTTGCCATGACATTTAGTAGCTCTAGAGAGAAATATCTCAGCATCTCTGTGTCGATATGATGTATGAGCTGAAAAAGATTTTGTGTCCAATAAGCTATCTTTCCACACACAAAGATTAACAAGATCTGTTCTTCTGTCTGAGTTGACAAGAAGTCAAAGAATCTTTTGGTACTTCTGATTTTTTTTTCTCTATATAACTTTATGTCTATTGCCTATTTCATAGAGCAAAATATTGAAATAGTTTTTTTTTTAAGATGACTGTAGAAAAAGAGAGGAATGTTTCACATTTATTTTTGCTTCAAAGTAAGTAGAAATCAATTTAATTATTTTATGTAAGGTACAAAATAAAATTTAACAGCATTCTTGTTTTGCTCAAAAAATTAACCATGAAAATATCCTCATTCAGATCAGGTGAGGGCCCTTCAGATGTCCTCGACTGGCAAACTGCATTTGAGAGTGAATCTGAATATGCTACCATTATACTAAAATGAATACTTTTTTTTTGAAGGACATATTCTTCAGTTGCTACACAAGCATCTTATTTAAATGGTTACCAGATGAAGGTGCATCTGGGGTTGAAGCAACACCTGACTGTCAGCTGTTGGCGGAAGGACTGGCACGAAGTTCAGACATTAGGATTGTAATATCTGTGGAAATGTCTGTACACAAGGCTATTGATTCAATTTAGCAACAAAACATCTAGACACACTGTGGGTTTGGTAACAGATTTACTGTTTTCCCACCTGTATGAACAGAAGATATCTGACTAGCTTTCCTTCAGTCTTTGTTAGCATTCTAGCTAGCCTTCATTCCAGCTAACTATGTCCAGCAGGATTAACAGACGTTATTACGAAGCCGGCCAAACACAAAAGCACAACAATCACTCGCCTGCTAGCGCCCACGCTGGCTGTATGCTTATATCTGTAAACAATTCATCTGCTATAGAGTAGATGAACATTAACAGGTGAAAACTGAACAACATTTTGTCCAGAAGCTCTTAGATGAATTGGACCCGTTGGCCGAGCATGTCTGTCTCCAAGCAACTCCAATCAGTCAGTTTAGTATTTACTGACTAATTATTGACTGATAAGCTGTTCTAAACAGCTTCTTCTTTAATAATAATTTACTATCTTGCATCACTGAAGGTTATCTCTGTCTATATTAAAAATAAGAATAATACAAAACTTGCCTTATGGAGGCAGCTGTGAACATGAACATGCAATACTTTGTCTTTCAATCAAATTATTACAGCTATCGTGTATTATACATAGTTATTTTATCATACATTATATTTCAATATTATATAATATTTTTACATTTAAACTTAAATTAATGCCAATTAATGTTTCCAGTTTTCTTCAATATTTTACAAGTCTGAGAAAGCATCCATGATACTTGATTTAATGTCGCCAAGATTTTTACAAGTTAGCTTTTATTTTGTGGTACATGCATACTTGTGTAAAAGTCATCTGCTTGTCGGAGGGTTTAACATGCTTCTTTAGTAGTGACTACAATTAGCAATGCAACAATTATGTCATTAAAAATTAATCTCAAATAGAAAGTAACTAAATAGCCTTAAGTTTTTTCATCTGGTTGAACAATAGTTATCAAATCTTTGCATCAATGCACAGCTGTTTACCAAAGTCTTGAGAAATCTGTTCATTGTTGATTACATGAAACATGTGTAGAGGTGGAGGTGGGAAATATGGAGATAGTTTTACCATAACATTTTGTGGTACCATTGTGATAAAGTGACAATAATATAAAATGTTTTATTACATTTTATATTATTAGTATTCTTTTTAGGTACTTGTAATACATTTCTTTAGGATACCAGTCACATTAAGTGTGATTTGTATTACTAAACTGCACAAAGTAACTACATTTAATCATAATTTCTATTAAAAAAAATACAAAAAATCGGAGAAAATATTACAACAATCCCAACCATACAGACAGCTTTGGAGGTTTTTAAACAATATTAATTGGACCTTATTGTGACGATAAATCAAAATCTTATCATGATAAGAAGTTATCCAAATAAATGATAAATGATGCAATAATTACCAACCCAAATGTGAAGATCATATTTTTTTTTATATGCAAAACAGATATCTTAAAAATCAATCAGAGGCATAATTTAGTCATTGTTACATTTGATTCATTCAGATGTATTTGCACTGGTCTTTATAAAGAAGTATCATCAGAACCTGTTTTAGCAGTGTCTGTGTTGTTCCCAGTGAGGATATCCAGTCCCCTTGCTGCTCTAAGGGGACTGAGGTTACAAAGGCTGTGAAGCTCTAAGCGGTTTACACTGTCCTCCAACTGGGAGGTAATGATGTCAATGGTGGATGTATGCACATATTGTCACAAAGGTACGTGTGCTTCAAGGTAGCAGTGGAGTCTGCAGATAATCTGCCATTGGTGGGAATTACTCCCATTCAAATCATGAAAAGGAGTATGATAGACAAGGAACAATTAACAGTCTGGGCTTTGTAAAGGATGAATTTAGCAGCATATACAAAGCTTCTTAGCGGAAAGCGTCTGGAACAAAACGGCAGGGTGGTTGTGTCTGAATAGAGAATGAAAAGCGATATGGGTTTTATTCTGTGCCAACACTCATGATTCCAGAGATTATGCCCGTTTTGTGTGTGAAAGTGATTGTGTGTGCGCAGTCTCCTTGTGTATAAAGCAGCAAATACAAATCTGAAAATTGTGGCATGGATTTGTATTCGGTTCCCATTACGCAGAAGCCCCTAAGTAAAATGGAGTGCCACCAATTACTTTCAGGAAACTTCTCAATTCACCCAGTATGGCGCAGCGAAGAAGCTACAATCCTAAACATACAACTGAAGCTATGGTAATGGTTTATGCCGACGCCTGGTCAAAGTCGACACCAAAATCTAAAGAGGAAACTGTGGCAAAACATGGAAATTAAACATCCTAGAAACTCCATCCAATTAGACTGATTTCGCGAAGAGAAAGACAAAAATGTCAGTCTTTAGCTGTGCAAAAATTTGGCGAGCACAACGTTCTCTGCGTGTGGAAGAAAATCTCTGGGCACTTTAACGAATGAATTCTGCGTCCACACTCCTGATTCCACAGATGATGTCCGTCTTGTGTGTACGCAAATGTGTGTGCGTGTGTTCTCACAGCGGAGGTTCCTGTTTCAAGCCTCATCATTCATGCTCTTCAACAAGAGCAGCTAGTTTTCATAAAGTGCCAATGCACAGCATGCATTGAAAATGAGCATGGTATCATGTTGCCTCTGAGTATGGCAAACCCCTTAAGAAGCTTTTTTCTATTTTCTTTTTTCCACCTAAAGATAGGACGGAAATGGCAATCTGTGAGTCACGTCTCCGTCTCAAGCTTCATTTTTAGAAATTAAACATTGTTAATTAATCTAATGGAGCTAATGCACCGATACTTCCTGCTTCTGGACCGTCGTCTTTCAATCTTTCTGTAATCTGAGACGAGCCTTAAGACGTGAAGGGTGCTGCAGAGCAAAGAGCTACAAGCAACCACAGGTCCTTGGATGTGTTTCTCACTGATGTCATTGCTTGGGTTCAATGAGCTGAAGCATGGAAACAGATAGTCTGATATCAGCAGCTGGCTGCCTTTATAATGTCTTTTGCTCAGAAACTTGTATCGCAAATCAGTAAGAAACGGCCCCGCAAGACAAAGCCATCTCTGTCCAAGAATAACTTTAGGTATCAAGTGACAACTCAAAGTTTCCAATGGATACTTCAAGGAGTCGAGGTTTAATTATTCAAGTGGCTCAATGCTAAGTGCTCCGAGTTTTTCCCCGCCCGCAATCTCTCAATTCTTCTCAACTGCTTGTCACACATTTTCTCGGAGCAGTCAGGGCCAAAATGAGTTTCAGTCATGGATCATGGCGAGTAATGAAATAATCCCAAAATGACACTGTGAAATTGCTGGATGAGAGAAGGTGCCGCTTGTCAGGCAGCTGATTCTATTCCCCTTCCTGCATCTATCTGTGATCTGCTGAAGTCACACACTATCAAGGCGAAGCGCCAATGCTGTATATATTTGTTGGAGACGCGGCAGCCGGTGACAAGGGGAGCTGGAGGGGGGTGAAATCAGCCACGTGGGAGTTATCGGATGTTCTAGTTTGTGCCTCCGTAAAAAAAGAAGAAAAAAAAATCGACACAAGACGCCCCCCCTCCACATCTTATTTCTATAGGCGAAGGGATGGTTAAAAGGTGGGGAGTTGAAAGAGCAAACAAGAAGGCAATGGCCACTCACTGACTTAACCTCTGTCATCGCACCGCTCCGGTGTCAGCGCGCGTTTCAAATCAAGATGAATGGGGCCTATCCCGGCCACTGGAGGCTCGCCTCATTGGGCCCAATTTCATCTGAGCCAGTAACTGTTCATATAGAAAGATTAATAGAGCGTCTGACCATGCCGCTGCGCGAGGAGGAAACTCAGGCGCATACAAATAGGTTCCTGGTCGACAGGAGAAGGGGAGTTATTAGGGAGTTGCGCGACAGGAAGAATAGGTGGAAGCGCCACAGTGGGGGCCCTCCACTTTGATAACTAATTGATAGGGTTCCACAGTGACATGTTCATTTGTGAGACTTTTATTGTTTTAATTGTGTTACACTGTGTCACTAAGCTACTGTCTGCTGCTTTCTCATTCCCCCCAACACTGCCGCAGCAGAGAACGAGGGGTGGGGTGGCTTTACAAGGTCTAGGACTGGCGTCCCGCCCGTATGCATTAAAAAAAACAAAAAAAACAAAAACTCCGGCATAAATGTCATTTACTGAGCTGGTAGACGCAGATTGAATTAAATACAAGGTGATCTCTGTAAATAAGGTTGTAGTATATAAAAAAAAAAAAAAAAAAATCCCCCCTTTATTTACATTTGAAACGAGGCGATGACGGAGTTTGACAATCAACAATACGAGTGGGGATTTGAGAGCCGCCTCCTCATGGTCTCGCTTCTGCAGAGGTTAAACCAGAACTCCCCCTCCAGCTATTATTCTGCCACAGCCATGTTGACAAGCTTATGTTTATGCTGCTACAACATCCTTTTATGGTTTAGGATGTAATCTTGTTAATGGCATTAGCCATTTTGTGCTGTATTGTTTTTGAGGCTTAGTTGTGTGCCATGGACTGAGCGAGATGGCTGTGTCCTCATTCTCTTTCTCTCTCTCTGTAAATACAATTGTGGGCCTGTTAAGAGGCTCCATGTCTCTGTTTTAGGGACAAATTTCTTGTTTTCTTGCTCTCCTTAACAAGATTAGGAAGAAGTTGGTGGAGACTGTAACGCTTTTACACACCTCTTCAGACTTCTGCAACCTTTTGTATAACTTCTGTTGTGCGTCTCTGGTGTCCAATAGACTTTTATACACGCATAAGAAATTTATCGGAATTAATTTCCTGAACTCTCATCCTCTGTTTAGAATTAGCAGCCTGAATAAACAGCAGACAAGTCTCAGTGGATAAACTTTGAAATAGCTTCTTATGCCTTTTAGGCTGGAAAGAATTTTTCCAACACCTATTCTTCCTTCTATGACAACTTCTACACTGAAGCGCATCGTTTTAGCTTCAAGTGGAATTGCTTCACAAATAAACATGTTCTATGTTTTTCTTTTCAAAGACCTTGTGGTTCTGGTGGCCTCTATTCACAGAGTTCTAGACCAGAAATTGAGAGAAAGATAAGGAGGGAAGATATTTAGCTAAGGACTTGAGGTATGGGATCAAACCCTAGGCAGCCGTGTAAAGGACTAATGCCCTCCATATATGGAGCGTACCTGTTCTACAGCCAAGTCACACAAAGGCTCAGATTACAGGGTCAATCATGGTGGAAAATATGCAGTTTATACTAGCTCTCATCATCTAACCCTATAAAAAATTTACATGAAAAGACAGGAGTAATGGGGGAGTTTAAACTGACAACTAAAGAAAGACCAGAATCTTTGCTAGCAGCGCACTACATGTTCAGTGGTTCTCCCTTTCCCATTTAAGTCAATGTTTTGCATTTGTTTTGTTTTTTTTGCACTTATTTTGAAGAAGAAGAGAGAACCTATCATGGAAAGTTATCAAATTCCAGGGTCTGTTAACATGTGAAAAAGACTTTTAAGCTGATTGTATCTCAGATTCTGGGTGATGGCAGACCACAAATCACTGGCCTGCACTTCAACTGACAGAAGGGATGTGTGATATATCACAGAGCTTATCAATTATCAGTTATGGAAAATATTAGGAAGTTACAGAGTTAAAGTCTGCATTAGCCAATAAGCGACTAAGTTAAAGTTTGTTGACTGAAGCTATTGGCTGTATTAGTCGCGTGTACACAAGCCTGATTGACGGCACAAAGACTTTCCTCCTTGACTGATTGGTTGTTTTTGACTGAGCTGTGAACTTTTGCGGTTAGCACTGGGAGAAAGCAGAGGAGCTTTTTATTTTATTTTATTTTTTCCGCAAATTGTCTCATATTGTACCGTTGGAACATAGTGACAGTTTTGACATAGTGACAGTATGTAAAATGAAAGCTAGATACTGCAGCTTTAAAATAAACTAAAATCAGTTTAAACAGAGGGACAGTCTGTCTTTTTGTTAGCCTTTCTCCATTTTTAAGATGTTTTATAATTTCAAAGTCAGTGATATAGTATGAATCTACCACAAGTAAAGAAACTCCTGCTGGTAAACTGCATCAGAAATATACTTGAAAAATGTAAACTGTCCCTTTAAACAGAAAAATCCGAAAGGCTTCTTAAAAATACTTAGCAAAGAAAAGCATTTCAGTCCAGCTTTAAAAGTTCTTCATGGGATCATTTTAGAATGTCTATAAGATTTTGCTCTCTGAAGACCTCTAAATGGAGCAGTTTATCTTCAATAATGATTATATATGACAAGTCCTTCCTCTCAAATGTTACCCAGAGAACAAACGAGATGCGTAGAGAATACTACATTCTGCATCATTAGTCTGTCCCTGTACAGCAGCCTCCTCACTCCCTTATAATAAATGAATAATTTTTTAAATAAATACATTAAATTGACTACACAGTACAGAGTAAAGAAAATAATGTTCATGTTTTGTTTGTTTCATTTTCAGTGAATTCTGCAAAAATTACCAGTGATCTCTGAAAAGATTATTTCTTCAACAGCAATGAAAAAATGTTGCTCTGATGGATAAATAATACTTAAATCAGTGATGAACAGATTACTTCTGAATATTACTGAATATTAGAGGTGTGCGATGCTGGTTATTCAGGTGTCGATCTGATCCGAAGCAAAAACAGAGCCAGTATCATCAACACCAACACGATACCGATACTTTTTATTTCAGCTCGATATATCAGATGTCAGAGCTTTAGGTGGTTTTATGTTTTTCTTCAAATTATTTTGTTAAAACCTTGGGACACAATTTGAACAAAGTGTATAGGTGTCTACTATACGTGAACAAATAAAGAAAAAAAACTGGAAAAAGATTTGTGCATTTTTCCTTAATAAAGTACAAAAAAAATATTTGAGAACAAATCAAAATCTTTTTTGATGTAGAGTTGAGTAACTACAATACCAAAATAAAGTTTAAGAGGAAATCTGAAACATAAGTATCAATCTTACTGCACTAGTATCAATCTGACTCAGACTTGGTATCGCTCATCAATATTTTGAATCAATCCACCTATTTCTATTGTGAACATGACATACATATATATATATATATATATATATAAGCAACCTATTAAGCATTTGTTACAGAGGTTAATGCATGTAAGCTGAAGTAAAGAGGTCAGAAATATTTTACTATTAATAGATGTAATACCCATTATTATCCTCCTGACTGGATTTTTGCCCGCTTTGTTGACTTTTTTGTTTAATATGTTGTTTTTTTTAGCACTTCTGTCAAAAGATCTTACAGTTCTCATATAAAATGTTTCCAAAACATCAAATCCAACATGCGTACTCCCTTCTGCTCTCTCTATTTGCACACACGTAATTATACAATACGCTGTTGCACACAAACGTAAATGAACGGACTGCCTCCTTCCCTCATCTCCTCGCCCCTAACCAACAGCATCACTCTCGTCCTAAGGCCCACATTAATAAACTCAATAAATAAAGTGCCCCACCAACCCATCCATTACGTGCATTCCTTTCAGAACAAAACATTAATCAATTCCACTGTACGTACTAATGCAGCGGCCCCAATCAATCCGAGCTTCTTATGACAATTAACGAAGCTTTAGTGGGCCGTTCTGCAACATGCTGACCCATCAATTACAGCATCTATCAAACTGACTGGCACTAATGGCAGCTCGCTCTCCTACCAACCAGACTCCACTGTGAGGACAAACGCACACGTGGCGATAAAGCGTTTGCGCAGCGAACAGAAGGAATCAATTCATATCAATTATACATGCTTCACATAATGTGTTAATTTGTGTGTTTGATCACAACTCCGCCGATCCGCGCGGCGGCCGAAGCCGGCTCTGTGCAAACATCACTCCCTCAGCATAAATTTCCCCTCACTGTGTATTTATAACAATAATAAGTTTATTAATCCCTATGAGCAGAATCATTACTCGTTAACTGTTTTGCAACAACAACAAAAAATAGGTGTTTAATCAGAAAATCTCGGTAAGCATGTTCAGTATGTGTTATTGAGCAAGAAGGAAAAATAAACAGAAGCAAACAGGAACACACACAGGGTTTATTCTTTGTGTTCTGAGCTGCAAAGTGTCTCGAAGAAGCTTCTTTTTTACATTTTATCCTGTAACAAACACAAGATCCAGTATTTTATTCACATTTCATGTGAAGACTAAGAAAAAATAAATAAACAAGGTGAGTGGAAGAAAATGCACCTTTAAAAGAAAGTGAAGCAGAATGGGCATTTGTACCTACAGCCAAAATGAATACTTGTAAAAGAAAAAAAAAAACACCTTAAGTCTACATTCAGACTGAATTTCCTGTTTCCAAAATTGTTCATTCATATTGGATGGAGATCCTCTGCGAGCAGCCGCTTTAAAGTACTGCCTCTAACTCTTTTGGATTTAGGTCTGAACTTCCACTGGGCGCCTCCTGTGAATACTTATTGATCTAAACAATCCCATTGTAGCTTTGGGTGTATGCTCAGTGAACTTTCACTGTAGTGCCAGGTTTTTGCAGCCTCTAACGGCTTTCCTCCAGTATTGCCATGTATTTTGCTCCATCAATCTCCACATAAGTTCTGACCAGATCCCCCACTGCTTCCCCAGAAAGCATGATGCTGCCACCACCTTGTTTCACTTTGGGAATTGTACGAAACCTAGAGTATTGCTCTCTTTTCTAGATTTTTCTGATTAGATGGACAGCCAGGTCTAGGCAGGGCTGAAGTTTTGCAATACTTTTTTAATTTTTTTATGATCTGAATAAACAGTACGCAGAGATGTTTAAAGAGGAGGATAAGAATGTATATCGGTACTAACATTGGTATCAGCTGATATTAGTCATTCTTTAACGTATCGGTATGGGCCTGATAAATAAAACTGTGCCAATTGTAACCACAATATTTCCATCATATTGTGGTTTGTTTCTGGATGGTGAGTGGACAAGATTGACCATGTGATATTCGTTTAGTCATGTGACAGTCATATTGATGCAGCACAGGATTGTGGGGAATTTAACTGAAACTGAGAAGCAGTGTTGTGGTCATTTTTTTCAAGATGTCAAAAGGTTATAGAAATATATAGAATATTGGTAAATATCGGCCAGCAATATTAATATCAGATATTGACATTAGCCCAAATTTTCATATCAGTGCTTTAATCTTGTTCCTTATCTGTTTGCATTTTTCCTTGGTCTCCATGACACTTCAAAATAAAAGTACTACTTTGTCTTAACCTATCACACAGAATGAAACCCATCAGCAAACATATTCAGGCTTCTGGTTGTAATCCGTCAAAATGTTCAAAAGTTCAACGGGCTATAAATACATTTTCAAGTCTCTGCATCCTTCTTCATTGGTGACATGTCTCTACCACCGTCACCCATCCCCCAGAAGGCCTTGCAGCACCAGGGCCCTGATCCTGTGTCACAGGCAGCATGTTGGTACCAGAGTTCATCCCACAGCACGTCTGCCTGCATAATTAGAGAAGTGAATCCAGCCTCCCCCCCTTTCTCGTCCCCCTCACTCTGTCTGCTTTCCTGCTGTACACGGCTTAATGCGAGCGTGTCATGGCTATAACAAAGGTTAGAGGAAGATGGTAATTAAAAATTAAAGTGGACAAGAGGGGGCTGCGTACACCTCTTTTAACATCAGGCTATCAGTGCAGAAAAAGAAACTGTACCAAACCAAATGAACCTGCCTCTCGGTACCAGCCGCTTGAACCTCTATGCTTCCAACTGATCTGTGAGAAGTATCACCACCCTCACGATGCTCCATATTTGTGTATAAAATAAGAGATTTCAAGGTTTAGGGCTCCAGCATTAAATATTGACGTGTGATGAGAACAGCACCGTAGAGTTTCATAGTTTGAGTTCAGAATTGGTACATATCAGTAGGGGGCGACTCCAGATGAGCTACAGAACAGGTGGCAACTTTGGGATGACCAATAATCATTTTTTTGAAAAAATATTTTACATCCAAGACTGGCCAGGTGGAGTGGTCAGCAAATTTATAGGGCTAGCCACTGCCCCCATTTTCCTCCTGATGGCGACTAGTAATCATAAAATTGATGCCGTTACAGGTAAAGAGAGTTATTGTCTACAAAGCAACCATAATGTGGTGTCAGAATTAAATTGAGCTCTACGCAAGCGTTCTCATTGACATAAAAATGGACAAATTGTGATTAGGAATCTTTATTTATGTCATTAACACACTTAGGCTGTGTTGCCAAAAGATTTGTAGAACAATAGTGTTGCACTAGCTATTAAACTAATAAATAAAACCTAGCTACCTGGTACCAGTTACTAGCTACTCGGGTAGAACGAGCCAAGACCAGCGTGAATGTACATGAAAGACGACCCGTGCTATTTTTATGAGATCCCAAAGTGTGAGGTAAACTGTTTGTTGAAGATGACAAATAAAATCCTCCAGTTTATTTTTTCTATTGTTAAATGCTGTCATCAATCGACTTGACTGAGTTTAAGTTCTGAAGATGATCCTTTTTATTGTCACTGCTTGTTTCAGCATCTGCAGCCATGTTGGCATCCATTAAGGCTCACGGTTATTCTGACTTAGACGTATAGGGTTGACGTCTAGATTTTTTCTCTGCCAAGTTGAATTCTTCAGACAAAAAGTCCATCTGAGTGGATTAAAATGCTTTCAAATCCTCTATAGAGTCTGTCCACAGTCACTCATCTAGCACAGAGTTTACAAAATGTAACAAATCACAGTTATGCGCTTCTTAGCGCTCTTCCAATTGATTTTGCCCATTTACTGTGTGTCCTCACAACCTCCTCTGATATCATGACTCTCTATGCAGAAACTAGTGCCCCATTCTTATCAATGGGTCAAGCCTGTCCTTCTGTAACTTTGAATGCAGGGAATTGTCTGAAACTCTTGGGAAAGATAAAACATGTTCCAGTAAACCGAGGACATCTACTCAATACATGGAGGAGCGAATTCCCTTTTGACAGTGCATGCAGAAAAACAGTAAAAAAAAAAAAAAGACAAATAAATCAATGTCTTCATCTGGTTGTCGCTCCTCTATCTTATGCTGCCCTGGGCAACTGCCAATCCCCATCACTGAATTTATTTTCCTCTTATGCTTGCTTTGAGAAACATTGCATTTATGGTGAAATCCTGCATTACGGTTTGTTCCCCCCCCCTGCTGTAAACACTGTACAGTTGTTGAAGAAAGAAGTCAGTTCTAGCTGTTGCCCTTAAAAGTTTTTAACTCATTTTGTGCTGCCAGAAAAAAGGCAGAAGGCACTGTAGGTTATGACAGATAAAGTTGGAGCAATTTTTCTTTCTGTTTTACTGTAAAGTTACCCTTGAAAACTGGATATTTCTAGCGTAAGTAAAAAAAAATCTCCATTCCGCCCCACAGTTCTACTTCTTAACTCAGAGACACTTGCAGCAGAAAGGAGCCGGGGAAAGTGGAAGCTGGAAGTCTGTGCCGAGAGCGCAGGAGTCTATTAAAGTGATCGCCACAAGTAGTCCTAAATCATTCAAATGATGTAAACACTTTGTTGTTATTTGCCCCCACCGTCCGGCCACCGGTGCAGTGTTTTAAAGAATTACCCAAACCATTTACATAGCACTGGGTCCGCTGTTGGACTATTGGATTTTATGTGGCCTAAATATAATTTAGGTCTGCAAAGTGTGAAAAAAGGGGGCTGCACAGTGTTTTAGGAGTGATAACAACCTCTCGCATTTACATATACATTTACTTTGTCTCTTGTCACAATGTCTTAACCTCTCTGTCCCTGTTCCAGACGTAAATGAACCTGTCTGAGATGCCTTTCCCACCTTCCCACTACACACACACACACAATCACTCTCTCTTGCTTCTCATTCTTCTCCTCTTACTCTTCTTCTCATCCTCTTTCTAAATTGCAACTCTATATTTCTGGACCTCTGATGCAATTATGCCACCTCGATTGCCTTGACGTGGAAGCGGGATGAGGTGGGGGGAGAAAAAAAAAACAGAAAAAAAAACAACACACACACACACAAAGCCTGCCTTTTGTGTATCAAGAAAATAAAGGCTTGAAATTGCCTCCGACCGGCGCTCTGTCTCTCTTATTCTCTCTTTTCTCCCCCATCATGGACACAAACACATTCTCCAGCCTTGTCTCAGTCACATACACAAACGCGCGCGAGCAGACAGCTCGGCTTCCCTGAGACCGGACAGGATAAGAGTCGACAGTTTCCATTATCAATAACAAGATAAAATACAGAGGTCTTTTATCTCTTAAAATGTAAATTTATACAAGGCTCCATAGCTCGGTGCTGTAAATATCTAACATCTCTTAAGACCACAGAACTAGACTCGATTGATTTTTCTCCCCTCCTCATGGCTGCAACCATCTGCAAAATCTCCAAGTCTGGCATAATATCAATGATGAAATTAAAAATCTTCCATTCGTCTAAACCATGGGGGAGATCACCTTGGTCCAGGCCATTTGCTCTTTAAATTATATGATTGATTTCCTTTAAAGTTATTTGTTTATTTCAATGTTCATATCTGCTCTATCTAAATCATTTCTTAAGTTCATTTTATTGATTTCTTGGGGACACTGGCCTCTCTCTTTGTCTTTCTGTAACCTTGCTTTAACCATATCAGTTTGCTTCAGAGCTCATTTGCATGAAATAACCTAGGGGAGAAAAAAAAACCAAAAAAAAATACACATTGATTTTTATCTTTACACTCTGGTGTCCTGGTCTCATCTTGCATGATTAATGGATGCAGTATCTTATGATACAAAGTCTACGTATAATCACTTTGTACACATGTTCTTATGTTCTTCAACATGTAAATTTTTACCTTGTGGGATTATTTATTGCATCAGAGTCAATGTTTCAATAAGTTAATGTGATCCAAGTGTTCAGGGTTTAGAAATTAATTTACAGAAAATTATGCACATGGAAAGTGGTTACATTTTAATATTTATGTAGTCTAGGAGATGCTAAAAACAAGAAGAAGCAAAACATAAATGTCTATTATGCTAAAATGATGTAACTTTAGTAACTAAAATGAACAAAAAATGAGTTTTGTGTTATTCGTGGGGCGCATTTTCAGACATGGAGTTTTCATTGTAAGCAGATCACACAGCCCTTGATGGCGCCACCAAGGGGCCAAAAAGAGGTTGGGGGAAATATCTATAATCTGTGTTTAAAGATTGTCACAAGCCGTGTGTAGGGGACGCAGCAAGCGTGTAGAAGAAGACACTCGGGTCATTAAAGAACCAAATTAAGCTTTGTGACTTACATGAAGAACACTTAATGTGTCGTGGAAAACGAAAATTGCATGTCACCCTAAGCAGATTGTCTTCACCTTTACACAAGGTGGAGATGCATTTCTTCAGCTGGGACTGATAGACTCATAAAGAGATGAAAAATCATTTGGAAGCAAATAAAAGACAGGCAGATGTTCACTTTCCAGTAGAACAGTGATGCTAAATAATAAGGTCTAAACATTTACGTTAGAGCGGCCCAGTCAAAGTCTAGGGTTCATTTGAATTGAGTGCTTTTAGAAAGAGTTGAAAACTGATGTTCACAGACTTTTTGAACTCCACTCTGACTGAACTTGAGCCATTTTAAACAGAAGGACCGACAGAAGATTAAATGTCTAGATGTGTGAAGCTGAAAGAGACAAACATTACTGTAGAACTTTTGAAGGTGTCATTGAATGCTAATGAGCTGTCAATTATGCTGGGTATTATGGCTTGGCACCCAACTTTCAAAACTTTAAGCGATGACGCAGTTGCGTTCAATTCTCATCTCCCTTTACAGCTCCATCTGGGTTTCCCCCATTGACCTGGATTTCTTCGCTAGAATTTCAAGAGGGTCAATCGGCGAACAGAAAAAGTTGTGATGTTGACATCAATTTGTCTGCCTGTAGTTTAAGCAGCAGAAGAAGTGAACAAAGCCGTCCAAGTCCATGTCGGCCACACTTCCAAATATTGAACATTGAACACAGCAGTCTTGTTCAGCTTAGTACTTCTCTTTGCAGTGGAGGATGGTTGTTTACAGAGCACGCAGCTTCTGTTAAGCCCCATAGTGCTGAACCGGTGCATTGCATACAGACAAATATTAAAGATTGGGTAAAACTTCAGAGACCACGCCTACAGGAAGCCATTGTTTCCCAATAGCTGAGGGTTCAGAGCCTCTGCACGAAGCGAAGCGTGGAACAAAGGCTACTGGTGAAAAACCAGTAATGGAGAAACATGGAGAAACAGAAACAGTGAAATAGAACGATTCTGAACAGGTTTTGGGGGCAATAACATGAGGAAAGTAGGATTTAGATGCATTGATTGGTGAATATCAGTGTTTTTTTATGTCATTTATTTAGGAGAAGTAAACCGTTCAGTCTAGATGGTTAAAGATTCAAACCGAGCTCTAAAGCAAACTTTCATTAATCTCTAGTACACATTCTAAATCCGGCTACAAATGGACGACATCACTTAGATTTATGCAACAACTAAAAGTGGAAATCATTCAAGACTCTCATATAACCAGTGACCCAGGAACTGGGCCAATCAAACTCCACCTCGTTTATGTCCCCATGTTTTTTTTTTTGGTTTGTTTTGTTTTTTCCCCCCCAGTATTGCCGTTCGTTGATCCCGTCGCAGCTTTTAGATAATGCTAATAGATCACAGGCCAACGGGACGGGGCAGGATAATGGAGCTTTCATTGCGGCCTGATTAACTTGGCTGTAGGGTTCCACCTCACCCCTTTCAGCATGATGGCCCTAATTAATAACGATTGCTCCCCCCAAAATGTGCAAATGGAACGATAAACGAAGGACCAACTAATTAACTGAAACCATTTCTACTAATCATTAGTTAACATCCCGTTTTGTCATCATTACACTGATGTGTGTGCAAGGGCAGATAAAAGTGGCCAGCCCTTATTTTTCCAGCCCCTCCACCTCCATAAACCCTAGGAGCTATATTTGTTGCCCTTTATTAAAGACTCGCTAAAGTGAAGCAGTAGATTTTGGAAACTTTTTACACATGTAGATTTACTGAAATCATAATACCTTTGTGACTTTAATAGATAGTGTGAGAATGCCCTGGTTATACATGCAAACTGAGAAAGGTAGTAGCTAAACCTCAGCTTCCTCTGTTTTGCTGAGAGTTTTTTTTCTTCTTCCTTTTCTTTTTTTTTTTTAACCAGAGAGGAAATTAGCATCGGCCAAAATGCATTTTTTTTCTTTTTCTTTTTTTTTTTATGGCTGTGCAATGCAACCCTTCTTAAGAGGATGCTGAGATGCACAGTTCATACTTGGACCTCTGAATTTATGTGGCGGTTCCAGATGCTGAGGAATCGACAAAGCTCAATGATGAACAGGCACAGTCAGCCCCGCTGCCAATCAAAAAGTTAATAGTCTGTCCATCGAGAAAGGGAAATGACCCCCTGGGCTTCAGCCGGCGCATCTCTCTAGCTCGCGGCGAGTCGAATGCAACCGCTTTTGACTTTTGTCTGCGTGCGAGCAGGATGCCAGCATTTTGAGTCAGCCTGTTCTTCATGTTTCTGTCAGAGTGGATTTTCTAACTGAAGCCCTGTCTGGTGCTGGAACTAAAATACGAGTTTTGGAAATCTTACTTCCAACTTTCTCATAAGTCACATTACTACCACAAACCTCAAATAACCTTTTTGACAGACCAAAATGAAGTAGTGAAAAATTGTGACTTGGGACGAGAAAAGAGGCATGTTTTTCAAAATGTTTTAAAAATAAAAATCCGACCAGGCCTTGGGTCTAATTCTATTTAATTCGTACTCCGAGGCATATAAACCCCCTACAACCATATCCGGATTTATAATCTGTGGATGCTCCCAAATGCTGGGTACTGTACCTGCTACAGCCACAAGGACGGATTGCTGCCAAGAAAATAATCCTGAGTGACAGGATATCATATGTCTTTGTATTATGATATCCATAATACAAAGAGAAAGACTTTGTACAGGATGTAAAGACACTTTTCTGATCGTCTGGAATCACTTTGGCCAGATTAAGCTAAATTAACTAATTCTAGACTCTTGCTAAAACTGTGGCATAAGATGGATGCCACAGACTCTAACTAAAAAAAAAAAATAAAAAAATAATCAAACTACCTAACGAGTAAAATAGTCCACCACTCTATTACTTCATCTCACTATAAAAGCAGTTGTTCTGTCAAGGCCTTAGAGGTCTGTTGGAGAACATTAGAAAACAAAAAGCATCATGAAGACCAAAGGAAACAGCATACAGGCTCAGAGTAAGCTGATGAAGATGTTGAACATCATCAGTGTTAAACATCTTATGAAACTCTTGAGTCTATCATCAGAAATCAGAACAAGCACTGCACAACCACAAACCTCCCAAAACACGACTCTCCATCTGACCTAACAGGCTGAGCAAGGGGAGCATTAATCCAGGAAGCAGTCAGGAGGCTAGTCTGCAAACGCAACAGAGCTCCACAGTGCAGGCGAGGAAATCTGTTGACACCCGTTATGTTTCAGAAAACCTTTGCTGAAAGCACTCCATAGGATGTCTTCAGTTTTGCTACAAGCCAGAGGATAATGTTAGACATTTGGAGAAGCTGCTCTGGTCGGATGAAATAAACTAAAACACTGTGTGTGACCAAGGGTTCATTTAGATGCATCCCTGTTCCAACACGGCTGAAACAAATGAATAGCTCCCGGCCAGGCCTCTGCACAACTTAATGAGATGATGAACGCTTAATTCAGCCACGTGGAACATTGATCAATATAGTTGATGTGAATTTGCTTGATGATTTCAATAACGGATATGACAAGAAGTAATGGTCATTGCTCATTTCATAATTGGTCACTGTATTATATTTTCATGATGTAAAGACCTTTGAATCCGCTTGTTCCATATGCACTTTCTACTTGTCAGAGTTAAAAAAAAAAGGAGAAAAACATGCATCATTTTCTATGAAATCCTGATAAAACATTTAAAAGTTTCTGAACGCAATATTTGAAATGTGGAAATCTTCAGGCGGTGCGAGTACTTTCGCAAGCATCTGTACTTGCAGAACGTTTTGGATGATGAGAGAACGCAAACATCTAACATCGCAAGCTAAAAAGATTACAGAGAACAATTGTGCGCTCTCTCTCTCTCTCTCCAGTCCTTCAGCCTGCTGTTTTTCCTCTCTGCACACCTCCATATGTGCATTTCTCAGCGAAAGCTTAAGGCAGTCTTTGTCAGTGTTAAATTGGAAAGTAATCCTGTTATAACCTCACAGAGGTTATGTGCGAGTCTGGGTGATTAAAATTACCTCCAAATATTCCAAAGGAGCCGTTATTTATTGGTGCATGAAAGACACAAAGGAGAAAGCTGCTCTATTATTGCCAATACTCAAAAACACTTCAGAGATGTACGGTAATGAAAAAGCCGTCAATAGTCCTTTTAAAACAGCCTGATTTAGTAAAACTTTTATGAAGACAGTAAATTTCATGTCTTATTTTCCTAATCCTTCCAAAGAGGGAACATGAGGAAATCAATAGGCCGGCCTTGAATTTGGCCAACCTCTAATTATTATCTGGCTTGTGGCGATGATCAGCAAGTAATTGCAACTGCTGGGCTTCTGATGCCAGCGACAGGTCCAATAGCAAATGTCTACATGCAAAGCACTTATCTGGCTTAGCGAAATCTATACAAGAGGGTCACAATCCCTGTAGAGACTAAGCCTGAAATTGATGCTTTCGGCTTATAGATGAAACCACTTTTCATATGCGCAAAACACACATTTAAGTGAATGAGAATAATTCTCACAAAAATAAAAGATCGGTGTGATATTGAGTCAAGAAGATACATCACTGGGGGGGTTCAGATTAAGATAAAGATATCTTAGTTGTCAAGACTTAACATAGTCTTAATACCTGAATGTTGGCTTAGTGTAATGCCAACATATTTGGTTTAAGGAGCAGTGTAATTACACTTTTTAAACGGTTCCTGATTCTCAAACTTTTAAACCAATATTTGCTCACTTCTAAATGCAGCAGTGGTTTATAGTTAAAAGCTGGCAAGACAGGTTCTTTAGAACAGGATGGTGTGTACATCTAATGAAAAGAACCTTGAATATGCTAAAATATGCATCTACAACAAGCCACAGTATAAATAATGCTTATTTATGTAAGCATTAAAGTTATTGTTATTGTTAAGCCCTGAGCATTCACAAGCAAGACTGAAGGAGAGAAATAAAGCTACTTTAACAACACTACAGTGATAATTTTTTTTGTTATACGTGTTGACAAATAAAAACAAAAACAAATGATGAGTCTAAACTGAAGAGAATATGTCATCTTTGAATGAATGTGTCACTTGTTTCCCCGTTTAGGACGGTGGGATAAGGACTGTGTCAGTATTTGTGGAGTCACCACTTTTCTGTGGAAGGTGATTCCAATTTATCAGCGGAATATTGGTATTGTCTGCAATATTCAAAAGAAAACGCAGCTTGTGACGCTGGAATAACAGAGTGCAGCGCTGCTTAACTCACATGTGGGCTGGTGCCTCCAAACCAACTAATCCAGGAGCTGCTTTTGTTTCCCCTTGGCCCGACCGGCTGTAACCCCAGCAGAGGAAATAAGGAATACTGTAGGTGCTAGCTTCTGCTGTAGCTGTAAAACTGCATCCAATGAGCGTATTAATGTGTTTTAAAGGAAGTTTAGTTTTTGAACTAGTAAAATAGGCTTTTATAAGCATTTTAAGAGGAGGCTTCAAGCATTTGCATATTTTAACTATAGTAGTTGCGGGTGGCTGTAATCTTTAACCCGCATAAATTCCACGGTTCCACTGTATAAGACTCTCAGCCTTCACTAAGGTGATTTTTGTGTGGGTTTTCATGACTCTAAGCTCTTAAATTTGGGGACATCCTCATGCAGTCACAGTGGAAGAAGACAGGGTGGTCTAAAGCAGAACTTTATATCAGTGTGCGCATTTTTCAACAGCGATGAGTTACTTTGCTTGACTGAATTACTTGTGTGACACGACATCAAGCTGAATGTAAATATCAGTGGTACTAGAGAAACAATCTGCTAAATTCCCTCTAACCAAAGTGGGTTTCCAAACAGCTGTGCTTTTTATGGTGCCTTCCAGTACATCTCATACGTTTTATTCGTTCCTGTTGATTAAAGCAAACCAGAGATGTACCGCACTCATGACTTTAAAATGGAAGTGCGTACCAAAACGTGATTTTTGTGTAGGTTTTCATGACAACTTGCTGTAATTGGTGGAATCATGAACTCCGCCCTCTACAAGAACATACTTATGGGGACGACCAGCGATCAGTTTGTGGTTTTGACTTCAAGAACTGAGTTGTGCAGCAGGAAAGTGATCTGAACCATCAAAGGTTTTGGAGCGACCTAGTCAAAGTTTCAACTTACATCTGATGGAGATGCTGGGTCACAGACTTAAATACATGCCATTAACAGTAAAAACAAAATCTCACCAAGTAATTTTTGTCAAATTTTTTATGCAACTATCTTAGTACATTTGGGGGGGGGGAAAAGGACAAAAACCAACTTACAAGAAATGTTTTAGCAACATATAGGAGGTTGTTTTAAGTCAATAATCCCTTAACATTGATTAGATAATTAAAAAAAGTAGTTCCACTGGCTAATTTCTTTCACTTAACATGAGAAAAATATTTTGTTAGAAGTGAAATAATCTTCCGCTGGAACTGGCACTATATTATTTAAGATTAACGAATTATTCACTGAAAACAAGCTCCTGTATCTTACTGAAACGTTATTTGTCAGTTTGTTTTGTCTTACTTTATGTACAACGGATATTTGAGCAAGAAATTAGGCAAGAAGTGCTTCGATTTTTTTTAGTCTTGCATTGTTTCTACTCAAAAATCCTGCATATTTTAAACAATTATGCAGTATCAACTCTTTCCAAGGCACTTCAAAGTAAAAACAATAACCCAGAGGAGCCTTCTATACCAGAGTGACACTGAAAAGTCCTGACATTGATGTGAGTTTCAGACAGAAAAAAGCAATAGTGGATGATGCGGGGTGACAAATTATAGGGGAATTAGAAATTAATGATTGTGCCAGTATGTAAATGGCAATTAAAGGACAAGCAGTGCTTCAGGCCCTCTGGCCCAAGCGCCTCCATTTGTTTGGATAGGGACCGACTCACATGCACACACACGCACACACACACGCATTATGCTTGTAATGCGTACGGAGGCTGTGACACACATCCATACGGGGCATAAAAGAAAATAAATCCAGAGCGCCCTGGACCAGATCAGATCAATCGGCCATAATGGCAGGACTGATCATTATGTGCTGCTTTTGTTTGTTTAAATGAAGAGTGAGTGGGTCTGCCATATCGAGTTGGATTAGGCGCTGGGAAACTGTTGCCCGCAGCCCCAAAACGCCGGACGAGAGTCGCCACGTCAGGCTCTACAGTAAAACACGACGACGGCCTATTTAGAAATCGATGTCAAACTTTCATTAGAAGGGTCAACAACGCGGATGTATCGTCTAATTGCAGTATAGGTCAACAAGGCATGAGAGGAACCCGCAGCAGAGATATTGCTTCCCAAGGGGAGAGGGCGGGGGGGGTGCTCCTGCATGGCCAAAAAGATTTAGAGCTATGGATTTGTAAAATTCAATCCTCGGTATGGACCGTTAGGTTCGGAGAGTCGGGCCTCTTTCATCAGAATTGTGCTGCATCCTCCGGTTATTCGTTTGCTCCTTTGGCTGTTTTTTTTTTTTTTTTGAGCTGATTTCGGGAAAAAGGCCTGAGCTCGGAAAAATTCTGCTAACAGGCTCATCGACAGGGCAAAATAAAAGGCCTGTGTCCTGCCTTCCGATGATGAATGTTCGGCCGCAGAGACTGATGGAGGGCCTCGCTCGAGGAGTCGGTCAGTGCTGACCTATACTGTCATGGGCAAACCAATTTTGCTTCTGCTGTTTTGGTTAAAAAGCCTCTAATGAGAATATCGGCCCATCGGATGAGGAGGCAGCGAGGCCTTATTGGCTGAAACTGCTGTATTTTCCAAGTCGTTATGCTCTCTCTCTCTCTCTTTTGCTCTGTAGGAAATGTTATTAGTGCCATGTAACTAAGTATTAATTTAAAATAAAACTATAGTCAAAAAACATAAATTAGAAAAACTGATGAGATAAACATTTTTAAATTACTGTGAATGAGAAGTATTGTGTCCTACCCTCAAAACTTCAACAATTTGTGAGGTTACAAGCACAATCTGCTTTTCAGGATTTTATGTTGCATAGTTGAAGGGAAAAGAATACCCGTTCTCGCAAATGTTTTACAAATCTGAAAAGTGTGGCCTGCATTACAGTGGCGTGCCGGTCTGGACTTTGGTCTAAACTGGGAGTGTCCAGAATGCAGACCTTGATTTGGCCTTCAATTGAAGAGTGATAGCAAGTTGGCCCTCCAGCAAACAGATCTGAGGTAAAAGGACAGATTTTGTCACTTTTTTCAAATTGAATCGTTTTTAAATGGAAAATGTTTGGTACAATAAAGTTGTATATTTTATATTTGTTTAAACACACAAGTAGGCAGGGCCAAAAACATCCAGACTTTCTACTCTACAGATTTGAGTACCAAGTCACTTAGCAGGGCAGACGAAAGTTCTTGTTTTCGTTACTGGGATTAGAGAAGGCATTTCTAGACCAACAAAATAGGAAATATCCCACCCAAAGAGTTTGGAAACTCTACACCTTTCTATTATTCTGGAAAATAACAGAGGACCTGTTCTAGACCTACAATATATATATATATTTTGTGTGTCATTAAAATATAGTTCTTGAAGGTTAAATTATTTTCAGTATTTAATTGGAAAATAAAAAACTGTTAGCTGTACTAGATTATTTTATGGCCATCAGAGTAATGTGGGATGAATACAAATGGAGGCCACTTAGGTTGTTACTCTTAAAACCCGTTTCCATAAGTAACATTTTTTCATTGTGGCTATGCACTACTTTATGTTTGCCTGACAAGAAATCCCAGTAAAATTGTGAAAAAAAACAAACAAAAAAAGTAAAATGTATACATATATAGATGTACATATTTTAAACAACAAAAATGTCTCAACTATACAAAAGCAACAAAGCTTCAGGACAGGATTTTCTGAAAATTACAACAACCTACTTTATCAAGTTGCTATGAAATGCTTTTATTAACTTATCTTTTATTTTAACTACATTTTATTCCACTAGCTTTTGAAGCAAACGCTTCAGGCAAGAAAATCCACATTAGAGTTCTGCTTGCTGGACTTCAGCAAGAACTTTGGCATCTTAACCTGCAGCCAGGACGATGTCACACGTCACATCAATACCGGACGATGGGGAGTTAAAGTTTGACACGTAGCGACGAGACAGGCATGTTGCAAAATCGAGACATTCGAAGCTTCACCTCCAACCGGGGTGAAGATTCTCCATCGTCCGTCCCTCGTCATTTCGGACTCCCAGCATGCACCCTCCTCTCTCCCCCGGGGTATTAAAAATGACAGAGTGCTAATTAATCCATCACACTGGTTAATTGAAATGATGTATGGTAGTCATTTGTTTTCTTTGATCCCTCAGCTATTAGCTCTGTGTAACTGTATGACTAATTAGCATGAGAGCACTTCTCAAATAATTAGCTGTAATTAATCTGTCAGCCGCCGGATAAAAATGACTGCGCCCGACAGTTATGACAAATTGCAGTGTTGATATAATTATGTAATGTTGGAGGCCACTCAGTGTCATAACACCCCCACCTCCTGCCCCCCAGCCCATCTTCCGGTGTAAATCCAGTTTGTTCAAATTGGTTCTCCTGTAGTCTCTCCTCCCTCGTTGCTTTCTTTTCTTTCTCTTCTCTTTCATGCACGTTGCCAGAAATGATGCCGTCTTGCTCCCGTTTTGTTCTCTTTTTGCAACCGTTTCCACGGCAACCGTGTCAAGTGATTGAGGTCGAGGGTCAAACTGACCAATAGCGAGTAAATTACATTTCTCGGAACGATTCCCCATGAGCTCCTATTGAAATCGAGCTCCGGCCCTCTGATGGATACATCCTGTCATTCACAGTTTAGGGAGGCAAAGGGGTTTCAGGGAGGATGGGGGGCAAGTACAAACATGAAACCAACACTTTCTCCTAAGATACCTTATGAAGAAGAACTTAAAATAGCAGCCAAGGTAGCCTGTGTCTGCCATTCATTCATTAGGTCTATATATATATGAAAAGAAAGAAAAAGAAAATTACAAAAAAAATAAACAAAAGAACCAAGTCCTCATGTCCACACTTTTTGGGGGTGTTTATTACCACACCAGCAGCAGTAAATAGAGCAGTTCAATCCTCCACAAACACAAGGCCTGAAGGTCATTAGTTTGTCTGAACCAAAGCTCACTCAATCCCTCAGCTAGAGTTCAAGTGCTGACACTTGCCCCCTGTCTTCTCTCTGCCTTTCCCAGTCCTCAGAGAGCATCCCACCACCTCATCTGAAGGCAAAAAAACCCCCAAAAACAACCAACAACCAAAAAAACTAATGACTTTGATTTATTGTCGAATGTGTAGCAAAAAGTGAGGGGAACGAAACAATGAAAAACAAAATCCATTCCAAATCGAATTGTCTTTGTGTGAACTCGGGCCACCACGGGCAACTGGGGGGGAAAAAAAAATAAAAAAAATAGATGCGACGGTGGCGGCCGTAAATGATACGGCGCAATAATCCGCAGCGACCCATCTGAGCGACTGATAAGCCATCACTACAGGGGCTGGTCGATACTAACTATTCATTTCTGAAATTATCTCCGCATTGATCCGGTGGACAAGTGCAAGCGAGGCAAGGGGGCACACTGGCCTTAATACAATAATTATATAAAGGGTTACAAGCTCATCCTCCCGACCAATAAAGCCTGTCAGCAGCAGGCAGGCACAGCGAAGCCCCATAATCCATCAGCACATTGGCCCCTGACCTCCGGGCTTGGAGGCTTTTTTTTTTTTTCTTCTTCTTCCACGCCACCACCATAAAAGTTGCTTACCGAAGGACGCTGCTGCTGGATGCACCTCAGCGGGCAGAGGTGGGGAAAGCAGATCGGTGGATGGTAATGTCGATGCTGTAAGTTGACCTTGTTTTTGCTCGGCTGGTTGCTCAAAACACTTTCACGCTGAAATTGTGGGTGGTCTCCAGAATGTCTGGAAAAAACAAACTGCGGCATTACTGATTTGGAAAATAAAAAAAACTGAGCCTGGTGAAGAATATTCAAGCGTATCTCAGTTCCTTTGAATATCACAAAAAAATTTAAAGGGGATCCATTAAAAAAATATTCCCATTTAGCAAATTTTTATTCTTTCATTTGGGGCTCAACTGCTTCCAAAAACAGCATAAGTGTTAAAAAAAAATGGCAAAAATGAATGATTTTTCGGTGTATGGAAAATGAACCCTTTCAAAAATCTCCCAACTGCTAAGTAATGGTACTGCGCCATTACCTAGCAGCCCATGCAGAGCTCCACTCCATTTGGTCAACTGTTTTTTACCACTGTATGCCTATACAGTACAATGGCTGCTGGAAAAGGCAAGAAGCCACTTTCTGCATTCTTGTTGGTTGTGCAGGAGGCTCCACTTCTGCTTTTCTAAGTCATAATTGTGCATCTGTTTGAAGCAATTCTCACTTGCCAATGTGAACTTTGAGTTGGGGGCTGGTGTTCAACAGAGCAGTTAAGAAACACTCCAGATGTGTTTCTGACGAGGGAATAAACATCCTAACATTATGTAAAATTAAACAAAGTCATAATTGTACATTATACTGCCCCTTTAACATCTCACCTGAGCAAAAGGCTCCATGCCACACTGCATCAATGCAGTAATCCATGCATAAGGAGAACTTCATCAAGTACTGAGCAGGTTTGTTGTACAGTAAGAAGAGTATACTTTCTCAAACCAAGTTTTAGGATATTGAATCATCTCACCTTTAAGCCCCAGTCGTCTAAATAATCAGATTTATCACTAGAAACGAATCACTCTGCTTCGCTTTTTGAAATGAATACTTGACAAAGGAACGTTTCCTTCAGTTTTTAAATCACAGGGACGGACATTTAAGTTTGTAAAAAGCAAATCCATCTTGAGGAAAACTCTGTTTTGACTTGGCCTGATAAGACGGGGATATCTCTTGCTCACAATTCTTGCCGGGTCGCAGCTTTAAGCATGTCAGGAGTAATCTGTGGAATTATCAAAATGAAATGAATATTCAAGCCACCTGCCATGGCTCAAGCAGAATCACTGGCACACCAAATAATAAGGGGGCATGCCATCTGTCTGCAACACAAAGCATTCATGCACGATTAAGGACATATATTCCACCTAAAATTATAAAATAAAATCCCCATGTCTGGATGATCTTAGTGTCAAGTTTGATAAACCCTCCACTATAAATAAACTGTACATGCAGTTGCATATTCACACAAATAAATTTAGGCGTGCCCAGCTCTGGGATACTAGAGATCAGGTGTAAAAGAGCTGAATATTTAATTTAGTCTTTTTTTCTTCTTTTCTTTTTTTTTTTAAGAACAGTGACGACAACTTTTCACGTTAGCTCCGGCGCAGAGGACCTCTGTCCCCGGTTATCTTAATAGACTAATTGATCCGCTATCGAAGAGGCACGTTCCTCTGAGCATCACTGAGACAGCCCGGCTCCAATCAGACAGGCATGCGTTATCAAACTGGGAAGTCAATTAAGAGAGAGAGAGAGGAAGAGGCAGAAGAGGGACTGGCTCCAAGCTGACACCAGACTGGTTCTCACAAAGAGAAGTGGCTTCCAGAGACTTTGTCCGGCCAGCAGACCTGAAGGAGTCAGTGATTTAGTGCTGGATGATGGGATATTATCTGAAACGTAACCCAGCTTCTGCTTAAAACACTGACCTGCGGTATGGTTTGGACTTGAAGGCCTCAGGAAATGATCCGTTAAACTCGTCCTGATAGAATTTTATGAATCGCATTAGTGCAAGACAGTTCACGCCCTTAAAAAGGTCAAGTTAAAGGTCACAGAAAACTCACTTTACGAGTTGCATACTTGACAACTTCCTTATTTGTTATGTTGCATGGGCAGATATTCTTTTTTGTGACTCATCAAAACGGTCATGTTTTTAAGAGCTGGATGTATAGTACATTCCTATGAAACAGTTTTGTTTAAACTTCGGTTTCATAGGAATGTACTATACAACTGAAGTTGGCTTCAGTTGGATCAAATGAAGCCAACTTAAAGCCCCTTTACAGCCCAAACCGTCTCAAAAACTTTTCTTCTGTCACATGACATTCATCTTTCCAAAATGTCCGGTTATGAAATCTTTATTTACCGACGCTCCGTTTCATCCGCTTTCTCCTTTCACCAGATCACCGAGGTCCTCGCTAAGAGGTGAAGATTACTCCTAATGTGTATTCTAAATGCGGTTGTAAGTGCATTAGTGATCATTTTAGATACAGCAACTTAAACGGGCCTTTTTTGCAAAGAGGATGTAATAAATATTGAAAGGACGCGTCGAGGCTTTATCCACCATTTCCCTTAATTGCTTCAGACTGCGTGACAATGGCTGCTTACTGGACTGTGGCGGACGAGCGTTTCGCCACAAGACAAACAGGGGATGTATCCATTATCCGAGCCGCGCGGAGGTCGGCGACCTGCAACGGGCGGAGGGCCGGGAGACGCTGGAGATCGTGTGTAATTTAATCTTCAGGCCAAAATAAAAGAAAGGTGGATGTACGGAGAGGGGCGGAGCTGCAAAAAAAAAAAAAACAAAAGAGGGCAGAGGAATGGACAGCTGTCTCGGACAGGCTCCACTTCTTCCCCAAAGGCTGCGAGGCCCTTCCTTTTTTTTTTTTTTCTTGATCCACTCAAAGCCATCGCAGTGTGCCTGATTCTGCTCACTCCTCTGACACTTGTATTAATGGTATTTTGGGGCTGGAACTGTAGATGTTGGAAAGCGATTGTGGAGAAGCAGCTGTGGCTCTCCTACTCCCTCCCTCTTCTCTTACTTTACTAGAGTCTCTTTCACTGACTCCTCTGTCCTTTCAGAGCCTCCCTGAGTCCATCCCTCACCCCTGTTCCACTGCACACACACACACACACACACACACGCACACACCCCCTCTGTTCTCTATCCATTCGTTCAGTCATTACTGGTCAGTGTCAGCACTTGAAAACTGTTGTGCTTGCCCAGCCGGTGTCATCACAAGTGGAATTAACCATTTTCCCTGCGCCTGATTGCAAGACGCTCCACTCATTTCAGCACTCCCATTCACTGCATCAAGACCTACTGACAGAAAGCAAAGCCTTCTGGCTTTTATTACAGGTATAATACGACAGTAGCTGTTATTGGGTGCATAAAGAAAGGGGTGTAAACATAACGTCCAAATCATTTTTTCACGGATTTCCAAAACAAAATCTGAGGGAATTAAATTCTACGTGATAAACTGACATAAAGTAGCAGATACTGTAATTGTGAAGCAAAAGTAAAAAGGGCAACGACAAAAGTATTTATTTTGCAAGTAAAAATCTATCTGAAAAGTGTGGCATACACATGTATTCAGCCTCCTGAGTCGAGCCTTTATTAGACCTGCCTTTCGAGTACCAAAGCTGGCTTCGTCCACCAGCAGGAGCTCAAGCTCAAAAAGATCAGAGGAAGTCAGGAAACAGCAGGTTACAATTCTTCAAAATATCTGGACTTACAGTATGCTTGGACTTGGACTAGGCCTTCCTAACACACGAGCTTTGCTCTAAAACAGGGATGTCCAAACTTTTTGTCAAGTCACAAGGACTTGTGGGACAAGAGGAAAAAAAATAACTATTTGTTGAGATTTTTTAAGCTTAATTTTTCCTGGTCAGCTATAAAGTAACTGCAATATTTTAACCAAGGAAATTCAAATAAGGTACAGAGTCAATTCTGCAGAGTTAAATCAACACTATGCCGAGTCTATTTGGTCCTTATCAGAATTGGTGTTAATTTAACTTTTTTCAGAGTTATTTCAACAATAGTTTGAGTAGATATAACTTTTACAAGTGTTAAAACTACTCAGTTTCTTGTTGTTGTTTTTTTCCTTGTCTTTTTTTAATGAAGTGATGTGTTCTTTGCCGATCTACAACTTCAAAAAGCACTTTGGTGGATTTAAAGAAAGTCATCTGGTTTTCAAATTGTTTTGGGCTCGATTAAGCAAATTTTTTTGACATTTATAAGAACAGGATTTGCTTCACTTTCTTTCAAAACGCTTGCTATGTTTAGCCAAGTTTAATAAATTATATAAATGCTGATTTGGCAGCATCAAAGTCAGATTTTCAGTAAAAGTCTCTGGATAAATGTGGTTCTAGTTATAAAAGCTCAACTGTGAAAAGACAAATACGTTGTGTTGTACTTTACTTTTTGCATTGTAAAGGGATGATGTCTGTTATAATTTTACCCTGATTACAAATAAAAAAAAAATCCCCAACTCCATTAACAACCTATTTATGACATAAATAAAGGTAAAAGTTACTTTATTGTGGTATATTATGGCATAAAATGTGCCTGGAAAACACATATATTTTTCCAATGTTCTCCCAAACATGTCTGACCTGAGAGAAGTTGCTCCTCCATCCTCCCTACCTTCTTTGTGTCAAACAAAATTTGTGTCAAACATTTGTGCAGCAAATTTGTTGTTTGTGCCACTATTGTTTTAAAGATACTAATAAATATTTCCAGAGGTCAAAGGTCAACCAGCCCAGCCCAAATTGACAAAAAACCAATATGGTTCCAATCAACTATGCTACAGGGAAAAAATGCAGCTGCTCAAACCAGCACAAAAATAAAAAGATGTAATTTTGCTGCACAAAGGTAGCAAACATTTAACACCAACTTTGTTTCATTTGAAGAAGGAGCGGCGGTTTCTCTAACAAACCTCTGAATTGCACACTCTGCTTACCAACCTGTTGACTTCTGAAAGGTAATTTAACGCACAGAATTCAATTCAGAGGCATCAGAGGGAAGAGAGACAAACTCCCTGTATAAGTACCTTTGCAAGGCCCCTTCTGATTTCACCACCATCAAGAACACAAGCATGGTAAACCGCATTCTGACTGATTCACACACATTCACAGTGAGAAGTTACAACCAAGCGGAGGGAGGGTGCCCTAATGTTAATCCCAGTTGGACACGGTTAAATAACACGCAATCAGTCTTTCCCAGGTACAAGTAAAAGAGGTCAGTTACAAGCCAATGAAAGCAGCTGCCAGATTTATCCTGATGTGATCTCCAGGGATGACATGTAAAAGTATCCATGGGCGATCACATATAAACAGATGATGAAATTAATTCCTACAGGGATAAAAAAAAAAAAAAAAGAAATTATAATCACTTGGGGATTACATCTAAATTCTTAATATCTTTGTATTTAGGCCTTCCGTGGAAGTAATCTGCAGTCTGATCTGTCCGGTTACATTTCTTGGGACATTTGCAGAAGATCATGAAATTGCATTAGTAATACAATACAAATCTGTCCCCCTCTCAGTCCCCCTTCCTCCCATTCATCTCTTTGCAGAAGATTACAAGATTTGATCCAAACTCTTCACCGTCGCCGTAGTCGTCGTAGGTGGCCTTGACATTAAAGTCACCATGAGAACTTTAAATAAGCATTACCAGCCGGATCAGCTTTCTCGTTTTTTTTCTCCACAGCAAGTGCTTTTGGGTTAGACGTAACACGCACATAGCCCGACACAGGAGAGAGAGAGAGAAGGAGAACGAGAGAAAGAGAGAGAGAGAGAAACAGGAATACAAGGGTCTCTCAGTTAATGTATCATCATCTGAGTGGGTTTGGATTGGAGTTATTAGAGTATTTCACTTCATTGCATGACCTCCTGTTCCTCCTCAGATCATGAATCCTATTCATTACCCAGTCCTTCTGGAGTGCCCGCCTTTATAATATTACTCAATTTATATTCTGAAGCGGGCTCCTGGGAGAGCGATCAGCGCTCCGAAACACCGGCCTCCCCCCCATAACCCAATCACAATATTTAAAGGGCAGCAAAGAGCTTTTTAATGCGCGTCGTAGATAACCATTTAAAGTGGATTGCTTTGGTTTAATATGACCTTAACAGGCTGGCAGTCACATGTGAAGAATGAATAAGCTAATAGGAGAGGCGACAGGGAGAAGGAGTGAAATCAAAAAGCAGAATATGAGAGATTTGTTTCAATGCGAGCCGGGCCCCCCCCTCCCTCCCCCCAAGCCCCTCGACGGCCGCTGAGAGGAGCATGATGGAGAATCACAAGCGCGCGAATGAAACGGGACAGGCGATGAATGGAGCTACCGGCTCGCGTTCCTCTTTCTCGCCCTCTCCCGGAGTATGAGCTGCTTTATCACCATAAGAGTCGAGACAGGTATGAATGACACATTTACATTCGGCCCATCAATGGGAAGCTCGTCTCAATCTGCATGCAAAGCAAGCAGTGCTCTCTGCAGCTGGTTCAGACAGCGACAGGAGCACGCAGGTGGAACATGTTGGTTTGGATGTAACCAGGAAAGCGTCTGCCCTTTGTAAAAGGATGTGACGGCACGTCAAGGACGACACGATGTGTTTCGGTGTTCAAAACTCAGCAAAAATGTTAACTGTTGAAATGAGGGATGCACCAATTCACTCTTTTTCCACCTCCGATACCAATGCTGAGGTTTTTGTATGAGACGATACGATTCGATACAGAAAAACAGCCCTGGATTGACTTAAAATGTTTCTTTTTTGAAACAGACAGATGTACTGATTTGTAAATTTAGTTGGTAAGTCTGCATCAGCACACTTAAATATACCAATGGCTTCATAAGCTTGGTCAAAATCAAACATATGTAGAAATACCACAACTTTAATTTGTTCAGTCAGTGAAATTAGACGTAAGAAACAAAATGGTTAAATATTTAAACAATAAACTACAAAAATCCTTCTATTGTACTATGGAAAACTTAAGCTGATTTGTATAGATTTGCTGAAAATGTGAGGCTCCATCAACAGTACTTGCATCAAAAAGTACAAAATAAATTCATTTCAAAATGCGTGTATCATTTTTCTTTGAGTTCCTAATTATGTACTCTTTTGTTGAGAGTTTGTGCAAAATGTGAGACCATTACTAGAAGCCTGGCTCAGTCAAACATCAGACTCCTACAAGCACCAGTAGCTGTGTTTCCATTACAAACATAAGCAAAACTTTGTCAATATTCCGCTAATGTGGAAAAAAATAAATTTGGTACTTTGCGGTGTTTCCATTAAATAGCTCAATTAGAAATCACAAATGAAAAAGTTTGCTCCTGTAATAAGTACTACAAAACATGCCACGCCATGACCTTCCAACTACTTCCTGTCTTCTTCTTCATGGTTTCTGCCAGTAGTAACATCCGGTTCTTGATCACATGACTCGTGTGGTGCAAAAAGTAGCGTTTCCATTCTAGGTTTACAAAAAAAGAAAATCACCTCATCCTAGCCAATGACCAAATTAACCTTCGAAATGTCAAAATGCACAAGTCCATGGTCAATGGAAACCATGCACAATGGAAATCTTTTCCTTTTCTTGCTATAGACCTGCAATAATCACATCAAAACATTTCAAGTCATTACTTTTAAAACTTAATGTGCCATGCTACCTTTCCAAGGTACTCGCCATTTAACCGCTAGAGGTGCAGACTCAGCATCTCTAGCGGTGGCAGCAAATCATCTATAGGTAGATGAACTCTGATGTCCTTGATATTAATCTCGGTGCATAACCAAAGGCATCATTTCATCTTAAATCTGGCCGAACTGAGCATTTTTAGCCAAATGAAACAGTGTAGTCCCCTCCGCCTCTTTCATTAGATAAAGCACACCGATGCTTTGAAATTGACAGCCCACCAACCATGACAAGCGAGGTAAATTATCCATGCAAGTAATTTATCGATATCCTTTCAAATTTTTTTTTTCTCTCCATCAGGATGTTTTGTCATCATGGGCAAAAATAAATTCAAAAGACTCATCTGCAACTATTGCAAATGATTAAAAGCAATGTGCTACAACAACAATTAAATGGAAAAATAATTGACCTTGTTCATTTGTAAAAGCAGCTTGTTTCGGACGTGACGTTTTTCAGTTGTTGGTCAAAACTTGCGATGAAGAATTTAGCGATTAGTCAATTTTGCTGTCTATGTATATATTTTTTTTAACAAAGATTTTAATCAGCAAATGAACCTCTCTGCGGACAAATGATTGATGCGGCACAGCAACTGTCTTCCTTTAGAATGAGTGAATGAGTGCAGTGTGTATGTAAGCATGTGAGCAATGTGGATGATATATAATAATCCTCTAAAAACAAAAGACAGAAATGAGAAGCAAATGTTGCATTAGCGTTTTAGAAATGTGCCACAGACAGAAGGGTCACTGTGTCTTACCCAGTATTAAATTCTAATTGTGCATATTCTGCAGTGGAGGCCTGTCAAATCATAAAGATTAGATTTAGGTGATTGCAGAGGAGCCTTTAGCTAATGCAAAAATCATCTTTTACTGATGCCTTCTTTTTGTAATGGCGGCCGAATTAAATTCTCTATATGGAAGAGGAAAAAAAAACATCATTAGGGGGCCAACAGCATTATTCATGCAAATTTTCTTTAAATTGTAACATACAGTGCTTTGCCTTCAACCACCCCCCCTTCTACATTTGGTAATTATATAACTAACCGTATGCGTTTTGTTGGGATTTAATATATTAATATAATGTTGGATATCTTTTATATTTTGAATAAATATAAATTTAGTTCCGTAAACTTTGACAGACTATTAGAGCCAGGCTAATATACATATTTTTTTAAATGGCAAGAATAAAGCAATAATACTATTGTTGCTTTATTCAACAATAAAGCAAAGGTTGTAATAATACCTCAAAAATCGAAATAAGGGAATAAAGTCATAGTATTACTAGAATACAGTTGGAATATAAGGAGAACGACATGAAAAGTAAAAAATGAAAATTGGGAATGTTGAGCATCTTGTTCCTTTTGCAAATAAGGAAATAATCTTTTAATTCATAAGCATAAAATGATCAGTAGCAGGACTTTGAAACGATGTTACAAACGACTGCATTACGAAGAAAGAACAAGACCGACTTGCTGCGCTAGTCACATCAGATCTTAACTATGAAAGTTTTGGCTCATTAAAACATTTCTGACAATTTATTGCATCTTTATTCTGCTAATGTTATATTTATTTCTTTATTGCCATAACTTTATCCTGGTAATTAAAAACATAAAAAATGATATGGCCCTAATAGTATGTCGTTGATGCTCCTAAATAAAATCTAGTGTGACCAACGTCTTTCAAAAGTGACGTAGCTTAGCATCGTGACTCATAGCATAGTCCCCGTGTGTGTAATTTGTCACTTACTCTTATTGAGAACTTTAAAGCAGGTTTAGGTTATAAAACAGTATCTTGATCTTTGTATGCCCCATGACTCACTGTTTAATCCATCATCGTAAAAATGCAAAGAGTACAACTGCATACCTACCAAGACAAGGATGTGCAGCTAAACTCAGGAAGAATCGCAATAATCAGTAAAGCAGCCAACAGGTCCTTGACAGTTGAGTTATACCCTCAAAGAGTTAGACATCCTTCCCGTTATCAGTGAAACAGTCTGCCGGTGGAACTAGCACTTTTTCATCAATATTAAAGGAGCAGTGCAATGCATTTTCCAGGTACATTATGCTATAGAATGGAACCATTAAGCAACTCATAACTTCAGTTGATGGAAAAAAAAATGCTATAAAAAATACTTTGCAATTTAAATATTTGAAATTGAGCCTTTGCCTTTTTAAAATTCCCAGCTCTTCCTGAGTCTCCACCTTCAGGAACTCATCACAGTAGCATTCTATGAACCCTTTAACGTTTCTACCAGCGTTTCACTGAGAAGTAGTTCATATAATGAGCTCAGCAGATGTGCACTTCAACCAGGTGTTTGCTAATTGCTTCTGGATGGTCTGAAGGAGTTGAGTGGGGGCATCGCAGGAGAGGGCTGATCTGTGTGGTGGAAGCTTGGAATCGAGGCTTCGGAGGCGGCGCTACGTCCACCCAGGCGTCTTACACAGCTGAATGGTTAAATTATTTCTTAAACATGCAAGAAAGAATCCAGGCAACACTCCAGATATGTTTCTGATGAGGGAACATCATAACATGATGTAAAACTCAAAAAAGTAAATTTATATGATATTTACCCTTTAAGGAATTATTTACTCAAGCTAAAAGTTACTGAAAAGTAACTTGCTGCAACTTAGCTTGCTGAAAAGTTACTTGTAAGTCAGTTTTGTCTCACTTTAAGTGTACTTTAAGATATTTGCATTAGAAACTAAACTTCTCTTTGTAAGATTTCGTCTTTTCTCAGTGTAAAACTGCTACAAAATATATTACACTTTTGGTTGTAATGTGACAAAAACAAAAAAACAAGAATCCAAAAATGTCAAACACTTCTGAATGGCAGTGTACATCACCTAATCTCCCACTACTGTTTAGTTTCTGCATTTTAAACCCTAGACGAAGAAGTGTGTCCGTTTAGGAACATTGAATGTGTAACCTAGCTTCCCGAGACGCTGATCGTACACCGGATCGTCGCTTATAGGGATTGATACCCCTATGGAGAGATCCCATTGCCTGCTGGGGGAGACTGTATAAATCATCCACTCTGCGCTGATATACAAACCGCACAATGAATGCTCGGTGGGCAAATAATGAAAGCGATTATTGGCGGGTTTTAAACTTTTTTTGTTTTGTTTTGTTTTATCTGCATGCAGGGATGGAGCCATTTCGGCGGTGAGAAATGGTGACAAATAACTGCGAGGCGCTGCGAAACGCTGCCGTTCACACTTTCTGAGATTAATGTCATTTGTATCAGTTAAGCGCCAGAGGGGCTAAACTGCATGATGAGGGAGATCTGAGGCAGAGGAGAAGGAGTGAATGAAACGGAGAGAAAGTCAGGCGAAGTGGATCCAAGGTTGTGTTTGTCAGGTGGGTTGGAGAGGGAGGGACGATACCGGGGTCAAAGGTGGATCTAAAGCAGCAGAAACAGAGGAGCGTTACATTTCCTCTGGCCACCCTAAATAATGTCCACAGGCCCAAGTTATTAACCTCTTTAAAGCCCACAGAGCAGAGGAGCGCAAGCCTCCAGTCAGGCCTGGTCGTGGTCAGAGGACAGATAGCAGAGATAATAGAAGTGCACATTGGGGAACAATGCACCGCTGTATCTGGGGATGGGTGGTGGGGGAAGAGTAAAACAAGTGAAGGAGCAAATAAAAAGAGAATAATCTGAGCTGCAAAGAATCGATGGCGGAGATGAAGGCGGGGAGAAAGAGAAATGCACTTTCTTTTCTCCCCCTTCTTCTGCCTTCACGTTTTTTTTATATTCTTTTTGTAATAGAGTTTATGATGTCTTATTCTCCCCCCCTCCGAACCCGCTCATCGAGGAGGCTGGGGTGAGATTGCGCCGAGGGGAGTGCAGCGGAGGGGCTAAGGATGCTGGTTCACGGAAGGTTCACCCATTACCCGGGCCCTGCAGCCAGCTGGGGGGCTAACCAGGATGATCAGCGCGAGCCACAGCCTGCACAGGCCCCAATGATTTTCACATCAAGCTGCCTGATGTACAGCTCCGCCGTCCACCAATCGCTCTCCCATATCGATCCCCCCTTAAATGAGCCTTCCCCGCTTTGTACCATGAGCAATAATTAAAAAAGCAGCACATTGATTTTAACTAATATTATGAGAGATCAGGATGTGCACATGCTTACAAAACAGCTAAGTCGCCTTAGCCCGCCGTTTTGGCTGCAGAAAAACAAAAAGGAGGGCAGAAAGCGAGAGCATGGGAGGGGGAAGCGCTTGATTAAATCCAAGGTAGGAAAAGCATGCAAACATACAAACACTGGAAGAAGAAAAAAAAATAAAGTATTCAGTTCGTGCTCGATCGCAAATGGAGTTTGACATCATCGATGCACATTGTGCTGCATTGCAGTTGTTACTAATGAGAAAACATCTTACTGGCTGGATTGGTAATATGAATTTATCATTTATAACTGTAAGTGTAGGGAATTCCACCTGAAAACCTTCAACAAAAAAAGTCTAGTTTTGTGGAAAGACTTTAAAAAAAATTGCACATATGTACCCAACTGTCATAATTTTGTCAAGATTTTCAATTCAGTTGAGAGACACTTTATTAATCCCAAAGGGAAATTGAATGTTGTAACTCATGTCAACCAAACATCTCTTCAAAAAGGCAAAGCGAATTGAAGGATCTCCAGTAGCAGTCAGTCTTGCAATGAATCTGACAAACCCTCTGACTGAAGACATGGTTGATATTTAACATAGCAACTCATAATGTAACAGCTCCATATATAAGTAATAGAGACTGTTTTTCACAGCAGCATGTCCTAAATAACTCCATCAGTTGTTGACAAGCACTGCTCATCCAACTTATTCGCTTCTGCCGCTACCATTTATGTCTGGGTGTTCAGTCAAAACGCCAGGCAGAGAGACTTTGGAGTCAGGGATTAGATTTTTTTTTTTTCATTGTGATCAATGGAAGAGAAGGTTCTGCTCTGCATCCATCAAGCTTTTCCATTAAACTCCTCTGGGATTTGGGGTCAAAGTTCAGGTATTATTTAAGCTTTCTGAAATGAAAAAAAATAAACAAAAACACCTTGTTGCTATGGTTAAGCATCATAACAGCGCAAAGGTAAAAAAGTACGAACAAAAGCCTTTCCTGCTACTGGGGCTAGTAAATACAGTCAAGGCTTGAGTCTCCCAATTTAAGGGAAGATTGCATACAAAATTTTATCTCTGAAGGTTAAAGTCGCACATTCCAGTCGGCACTAATTGTCCATATGAATGTGAAGCCTGCATAACTAGATTTCCTCAGATTTACGGTACATGTTGAAATGTATGTACAGATGGTACCCCAACTCTCTGTCATCCAGATTGCAGTGCCAGACCATGATGACTGTGTCAGTACAACTTCCTGTCATTTTCATCTTTTCCACCAGGCGCAACTTTCAGTTAATGATCACATGAAAAAAAATGTGATCCATTGCAGTTTTGTAAAATACACCAATTTCCATAAAGCCAAAAAACCACCTAGTCATACCGCAAAAACTTATCAAAAACTGTATGTTTTTTTTTTGTTGTTGTTTTTTATTGCCACGTTACCATTAAGCAAATTTATTTTTGTAGTTCCAATTTTAAAGGTCAATGGAGACATAACCACACAAGAAAATATGTTCACCCCTCGCAGGAAATATGCACCACTGCTACAGAATCAACTCAAGCGACAGTCAAACGACTCAAAGATGTCATTTGATCTCATGCTACGCTATGCAGACACACTGTCTGCACTGATGAAGGTTTACTCATCTCAGCTATCCAATGCTCAGCCAATCACCGCTTGACCACCTAACCAATTGTAGACAGTGTACAGGATACCGAACCTCCATATTAAAATCAACCAATATTTTAATATGTGTTTTTATTTTTTATGTTAACTCCAGGCAGATGTTGCAGATTTGCAACAGCTAAATGCTGTTGAAATGCTGTTGAAATGTCTCTCTCAAAAAAAAGTCTGAATTGTATATTACTACCCCATATGATCATGTTCTCCAAATATCAGATTTTTCCTGCAACTACAACTTAATTTGAGCCTGAGAGGGTTAAAAAAATTAATAAATATTATACAAGATGGTGAAATCACAGAAAAAGCAATGCACCATATCCTGATGTAGCAGGACAGCGTAACTTCCATCACAGTAAATATATGTGAGGGAAAAGGGGCATATACTGTATGTGTGTCAATAGGTGCCACGTCTGACCAAGTCACGTCCAACTATGTGGCACTTCATTTTTCACATTTACACTCATAATGCGTTTTTCAAAATGAAAAACGCATTATGCTAAATTACTCAGAATGCTTTAAAATAAACACCTCTGCTTATGTACTATTATGTAATCTTTTGGCTTCTCTTTGTAAAGGAGCAAAATGCAGCAGAGGAATGAAACTAAAACCTATTACATTCAGACACATGGTGGCAGTTCATTTAGCAAAAATAATTATATTCAGCTTAAAGAAGTGCAAAACACATTTTTGCTGCATTGTGCCCATCCTGATTAAAGCTTTACATACATAAAAACCACCAGAACACTTAACACCCCACATTTCGCTGTGCGCTTGTGAACAGATAAATGGGTTTTATGACGTTAAATGTTTCAAACACAGAGGCTCGACATATGCTGGGATACTGCAGACGCTTGTAAGTGATAAGTGTCACGAATGGGAGGGGTGGGACTTCCTGGCTGCTCTGCGGCTGTGGAGCTGATGGTTAGTCCCCAGCGGACACTCCGCCGTACTTTGGTCACCGTGGCGCTAACACCGGCAGTGGGAGCCATTAAGAGGCTCCTGTAAAGTGGCCAAGGGGCCCGGGCGCCCTGGCTCCGCAGTTTTGGCTACTTATACGGTATCGCAGGCATCCCATAATCCTCAGCATATGGCCGCCGAGTGTCGACAGGCATGAAATTACATCAAGGGCATTTTTTGATAACTGTCGATATGCTCTCAAAGACGGTCAGCCTTATTGACGCCAAAGTCAAAGGATGGCGTGTGTGTGTGTATGTATGAGTGTGTTGAAGAGGGAGGGGGTAGTCTGGGTGTGATGAGGGTCCTGCAATGTCAGACAGATGCCAGTGAGAACTGATCCAGAGGGAGCCTGCTCTTTATTGATATTAGTAAATTGATATTGATAAGGATTTGGATTGCTATGGATTGCGTTAAGCAGCGGTATAATAGAGAGGTCCTCAAAAAGGATTGCGGTCAGAGAGACTTTATTAGAAGAGTTAGACTCCTCTGAAGTTTGGTCATTTCAATAAAGTGAAAATTTATTGGGGGGGAGGTTCTTCTCTTTTCCTGTCATTTAAAAAAATAAATAAGTCAACGCAACGCATCAGAGCAGATTGCAACACCCATTTTCTTCAGCATATGAGTCACAACAGTCTGTTAATAACCTTTTTATTTTGGCCTTTTTAATGCCATTTACAAAAAGAAAAAGAATCTTAAGAAACCACAGATTTACACTTTTACAGAGAGAAGGGCTAAACTGAAAGTTTAAATGTGCGTCTCTTCCAGTAAGGGACAAGCCATGAGAACCTCTGTGTCACATGACATCACAGGCCATATGCATATATCCAATATTAGCATGCTCTACTGCCACCTAGTGATAAGTGAGCATTTCAATATTACACCCAAGCACATGGATTATTATGTCCCACCATGTGGCACCTAATACAGCATTTTGAGTCAGAATGTTTTGAAAGTACCAGATTTATGTCAGAATGGAAACCCTAATTATGGAGTGAATCAACAAAATGATCACCATAGAGGGATCTAAATTAATGCAATTTAAAAGCTATATAGATATTTGTATTTATGACCAAATTATGCACCACAGAGTCAATAGCCATTATGTAAAATAGAGGTAATGTAAATGTCCTGAAAACTGATTCCCGTGAGAATAGATATGCTGCTTCAAACCAGACCTACAGAGAGCAGCCACACTTAGCTTGAATATAATCTAGTTTTCAGCTGAGTAATCGAGAGCATTTCAACCTCTGATAGTCATACCACTCTGGACTCCTGTTACAATTTCTCTCATAAAATAGTGTAGACTGAAAAACAGGCGTAATGTGTTGAAAATGTTGTATTTGTTTTGCTTGATGTTCTCCCATCAGCGAACAGGAGGTCAGAAAATGTAAATATAAGATTTCTCTCCCCTTTTGTGTAGAAGCAGCAAAACTAAAAGCTGCCTCCATTTTATGGGTAAAAAAAAAAAATCTGAACGTTACTGACAATCATTTTGATTCATAAATTATATGAAAATGACACTATCCAGGAACCTACAGCACTTTTTTTTCTGTTTAATGTATTCTAGACTTAGGAAAAGAAAACTGAAATGGTTAAAATCAGAAACAGTAGATCAGGTCAAAAAAAGTCTTAGTGAAGTGCTAACACTGATTTAATTCCAGCCTGAAGGCTAATGTAGCATCATTTTTTAAACAAATGAATCATAATGGAAAGGTTGAAAAATCAGAATATCTAGTTATGTACAGAACATGGAAAACTAAGGTTGGCAATGTCAGTTTATACATATATAACATATGTTTCCACAATAATAATATAAGTACAAATGTAAAGGTTTGCAAAAACTGTTCCGTTTACTAGATTGAGAATGGAGGAAACTATATGAATAAAGCAAAACATTTGGCAGATGTTTTATTTTGTTGATGTGACCTTTGAAAGAATACTTAATCTTGTTTATTTTTTTGGATTTATAGACAATATCTAATGACGGATGTCTCGATGCATTTTGTTTAAAGTTTAAAAAAAGTCAGATAAAAGTTTGAATCTAACTGAATCTAATTTTTTTTCATTTTGTGTTGGATTCATGATGACGTTTTATCAAGAAACAATAGCAGCATATTATTTCTTGTCAGAAGAAACTATTGAATCAAATTACAGACGATCAGATTTGTGCATCAGCTTCTCAGAAATGATGGCATAGCTACACGACAAGACAACTCCCAGCCCTTTTAAATGAAAAAGAGTTTATTAAACTAAAGTGAACTCACAAAATCACTTTGAATGAACAGACAACACAGACGCACAACCAGTGTGCACAAGAGGCACTCGCGTCCTACGAGGGTCAGACGTGTTTGGTGAATGAACAGCAGCTACGTCACTGAGGCAGGACGCCTCATTATTTGTGAATGAGCTCCTTCCTGTTCAGCCATGCTGAAGCACTTTAAGCCGCCAACTGGAAATAAATATATGTCCGTTCCCTCCCTGCGGTTCAGCTGTAGAAAACATTTATCCAACAAAACAAGTTTGACAACTCCAATGTGATTTCTAGAATGGAATCTTGTTCAGAGTCTTTTTTTTTTGACTTAGATGTAAAATTGTGGAAAATGTGACATTACATCATAATCATATTTCAAGCACAAGGTAACTTTGATAGCACTTTAGCTCTGGAATTTCTTTGCATTATACAACAAACTTAAGAGTATTTTACTAGGAATTTATGTCATAAACCAACAGAAAGTAATAGATTATTTGAAACTGAAAGCAAAAGGATACATGAATATTATTTTGCAAATAAAATTCTGGCAAAATGTGGCACACACTTGTGTTTAGCCACCAATGCTTTGCTACAGTATTTTACAGAAACAGTTATCTTCAGCTACAGATGGAGCAAAGTCTATTTAAAAAAATAAATACAAAAATCCATCTGACTTTATAGAGGGCAACTGTAAACACCAGTTTCCAACTCTTGGCAATTCTATTTAGGTCTAGGCTTTGACTGGGACGTTACAGTTCATGAACCAACCTGTGGCTCCAGAGGCGCAAGTCCCTCTTTGGACCCTCTGACATGGCTCAGTTTTGGAAGTGGATATAAAAACAAACTCATGTTTTGGCTTTTTTTCAGTTTTAAATGGAATAATTGCATTTAATTTCTTCAGCAGTATCACCAGTCATTTTTATTTTTGATCTACTTGCCTTATTTAGGGTTGTATGTGTAAAGATCAGCATGGCTTATAAGAAAATGTTGCCCTTATCTTTTAGAAAAGGTTTCATGTTTTTCTGCATTTTAAAACCTAAACACAGGAATAAAACAGTTCTTTAAAAATTGATTTTCTATTGTAGATACTTAATAAAAATGAATACTGTTAATATCTAATATTTGCAGCTCTAAACCTGTTTGCTAACCACAATATTTTAATCTACTTTTCCATTACGTCCAACCAGTTTCTTCCTTCCGGATGCAGGGTATGATGCTGCCACCACCGTGCTTCACCATGGGGATTGTGTATCCAGGTTGACATCTAATAGTTATTCTGCAGCACCTCCAAAGCTGCCACATCTTTAACTCATGTCTGAAGGTGTTCTATAATCTTTCCGTTTTTGGATGATGAAGTTTTGTGAGAGAATATTAGTAAAACAAATTTGTGAGTTTTCTACAAGCTTCTGAGGCTTTCACAGGACAGCTGGGTTCAAATGTATTACTGAACTTTATGAACTTTTCATGGGACAGGTTTTAGTCTACAGAACCGAACACAGAGAAGCAGTAATCAGTTTTGATGCGCCACAAATCTTGGACAAACTTCCAGAAAACTGCAAAACTTCTGAATAACCGAGTTCCTTTAAATCGACACTAAAAACTCACCTGTTTAGAGTTGCTTTTGATTAATAATAACTGGAGCATTGATGAATATATTTGATGTGTATTTTCCTGATGACGGCATGTGACAAGATGTCATCTTTATTGCTTATTTAACAGTTGGTCACCATTATGCTTTTATGATATAAAGTACTTTGAACTGCCTTGTTACTAAAATGCACTATACAAATAAACTTCCATATCAATTGCTTGAATTTGATTTCATTTAGAGTTAAAAGAGTAAATGGGGCAAAGAAAAAAGAAAAAGGTGCTGAACTTTTCAGATTTTTACAAACAACCAGACAGAAGGGACACATAAAGGCAGCCCTCCTGGGTTTGACTCTTAACCTGAAGACCTTTGGTGCATGTCTTCCTTCCTCTGCTCTTCACTCACTTCTGTCTCAAAACTCTCGAAGGCTACCAGTGCAAAAAGGTCCTGAGGGGAAAAGAAACAGTCTCGGTTGTAAAAACAATAAATAAATAAAAAAAATCAGGAGAAAAAACAAGCAGTCATGGGTAGTAATACTTTTGGCGACCCTTTAAAAATACATCAGATGGTACTCGTTTTAAAAGTCATGTGCTTCACCATTTCTGAGCCTAATTAGTTTCGGTTTCCAGTGACTGGGATCCTTGTTACACTGCTGGCACACAGCTTTACATGTTTCACATCGCATCCTCATTCATTCATTCATTCATTCATTCATTCATTCATTCATTCATTCATTCCCCCATTCTCTCCCTCACACACACTCAGTTTCACTTTTCCTTACCAAACACACATGCACTCAGACTCTCTCCCTCTCTCACACACACCTACATACACACACACACCCGGAGCCTGTACTTTACAGATATCAGCTGTTATCCCCGTCTAGCATCAGTCCCCAGGCACTATGCTAACAGCCTCCTCTACAAGCCAATTTACAAGGATTCTGGTCATGTTTACATTAGCCCTCTCTCAGTGCATGAAAAGAGCAGGGCCGCGCCGCGGAATAGAAATGAGCAAATATGAATAATTCAATCTTCCTCCTGGCCATTAACACGTCTCCCTTGAATAAAGTGATAATAGGTTATCATCTGTGAAATGGAAATTTCATAACAGAGAGCGCGCGGAGAGCGTCTCCGGTTACACCAGAGGAAATTAATTTCACAGCACATCTGCTCCACAAAGCCCCGGCCCTCCAACGCTAAGTATGAGAAAATGTAGTCGTTCGGCTCCGCTAGCTTTCTAATTAGATTAGCACGCTTATTTGAAGGCGGGAATCTTTAGTCTAGTCAAAGGAATTAGTGTTCCCCATTATGGATACCTAATATTTATAATAATGAAACGACTGTGCCAATTAGAGACGGATAAAAATGTATTACTTTACCTTATTATATCAGCCAGATGGGCTCAGTGAACGGCTCGTGCTGAGCCGTAGTCTGGCCTTGTGCAAATACATGACAGTCGTCTGCGTGACCAGGATGTTCGGCCCAGAACAAGCTGAAGGTTTTAGGACAAAACTAAAGTTTTCTTCTTTTTTTTTGTTTGCCGTCTTTTCTGAAAAAGGTCAATTCAGCTGAAACGAGTCAATCTTTAAATTGAAAAACTTGCAGCGCGCGGATAAGGCGGTGACAACGGTGTAAACAGTTATGATTTCGATGGCGATCTTGATAAGGCAGTGAGGGAGTGAAATCTCTGAAGCAATAAAAGGATTTCTCCCCTTAACTTACCTTCCCCCTCCCCACCCCCTTTCAACTATTTCCATCATTTTTTTTTTTTTGTTTGTTTTGTTTGGTTCCGTTGTTTACTGGTGGACAGCTGTAAATGATAAGAGATTGAGGGCCGGTATCTGAAATGGGGATCAGCAATCCCTCTGGTGCGTAGCTATGAGACTCAAAGCAGCAGAGTTTAAACCCTGCTGAGTCTGGAGGAAGAGTAGTAGGGGAGGTGGGAGGAGAGAGGGAGGAAGGGAGAGGAAGAGGAGGAGGCCAACTTGGACATGATGGCTGTTGGTTTTCCCCTCTGAGGGCTGGCATTTGGGAAAACCAGTATTCCCAGTAATTACAGCTACAGTGGGTAAATGGAGAACCTCCAGGTCGGTTTGCATCAGCTGAACAGGCTAAGTTGCCAAACATGGAGTGTTTGGTCCCAAGTAGAGATGTACCAAGAATTCTGCTCCCCCCTCACACACACACTCACAATCGGTGGAGTTTCCATTGCAAATGCGTGCAAACCGACAACTTCACAATTGCAGTGTTTCCATTAAGTGATTAAGTTTGTGCAATATCATTAACAAATGTACCAGAGACAGATACAGACACAAGAGATTAATATCTCATCATCAGCCATTGGACAAGTCGCAAGAGTCTTATCGAGGCATTGGGAGCTACTTATGGGGCGTTTTTGTGAAATTGTGAGAAGAGCTTTGGATTCAACACTTTCAAATAACAAACAACTTTTGATGAACTGTGTGATGCTGTCAGATGCATTGTCCAGTGATGCCAGAGCCTACAAAGAAGCGTATTGCTACTGCACGCAAACTGGACTTGTATGATGCGAGAAAAAAAAAAAAAGTGCTTCCATTGCAGTTTTGTGAAATACAATTGTAACAACCACCTCATTCTAGAGCAAAATGTTTTATTGGAAAAACAGTTTTTTCAAAATTGATGTTTCCATCTTTCCAGAAACCACCTCATTTTCTCAGCTTCTTCAATGGTGATCTAGAGTTCCTTGACATAAAGGATCGAGTTAAAAGTAGTTTCATCACCATGGAGAAAACTCTACATCTATGAGGCGGTTCTCATATACTTTCAGGACATCTACCTTAGTTTGTGACCTACCTAAGCTTAAATTATTTTCCCAGACAGTTTATTATGGTAATGCTATGTTAATGTTTTCAGCTCTCAGCATGCGGTGTTTATTTTACTTTTCATTCGATACAGCCCAATCAGTTTGAGGCTTAGAAAAAGCTAAACAAAACGTGACGTGTCAGTAGCAGGCTTTCTTAAGTTTGTCCTTCTTCGAAATGAATCAAATCCCACAGCAGTTACACCACGTTTCAGACATCGCCCTGCCAAGAAGTGAAACATTTTCTTTGGATATGCATGGCTGACATCTCAATTGATGCCAACAGCTGGATATGATGCATTTTGAGTAGAAAGAAATCTGACTACGAATCCACTCCCCGCGTCATAGATAACAGAAAATATTTCTCAAGAGGATGAAATTCAAGGCCCAGTTAAGTCTGGTCTTATTTTGGAATATAAAAGTTTTACATATTTACATGGGGAAGAAAAACAAAGAGCCGTTTTTGGCATTTGATGTTTATACTGCTCTTGCCTTGGAAGAAGAAATTTGACTTTTCTAGAGAAGTAAAAGCACAACGTGACAAATAGAGACTTTAGTGCATTTACCTCAATATCCTTAACCACAATCTTTAACCTTTTATGAACCAGGTTTCCAATGTTCGCTTGGATATTTTTGCTTATTTTAATAAGTTCTTTAAATGTCATGTGAGTAAATATATTTGCCTATTTATCCACAACATCCAGAACCTTCAATATCTCGCAAGTAATCGTCGCAATTTACGTCTATTAAAAGAGCGCCCCTCAGATTAATTTTTGCTCCCTGCTACGCCGGGGGTGAAATTATTGTAATAACCCGATATTGGCTGAATGCGCAACGTCCCCCCTTTAAGAAACCGTTGGAAGTTTTCAGATGGAGCAAAGTGTGGCAGAATGTACTGCAAATTTAGCTGGATCATCAGCGCTCCTTCAGTCATATCTAATTGTTTAAGCTAAAGTGCTGCTAGGACTTTTCCACATTTTGCTACAACTGTAAACCACATCATATTTTGTTGGGATTTTATGTATTAGGTACACAAAGCACTATTCAATCACTGTAAAATGGAGCATTTACAGCTTGCCTTAAACCAGGAAGATACAAACATGCATCTTTAGTAAACATGCAAAACACTATGGAACCAGAGGACTAACACAGCAAATCACTGAACACGCCATCGCCACAGTGAAACATGGCTGTGGCAGTATCATGATATGGGGGAAGCTTTGTTTAAAATGAGGAACAAAAAAAAGCAGGTCAGAGTAAGTGGGAAAATGAATGGAGCTTAATACAGAATAATCCTGAAAGAAAATCAGAAGTTGCAAAACACTTAGGAATGGGGCAGAGGTGGAGACATAAACCCAACTAAGAATCTTGGAAATTTGCGCCATCTTGAGCTATTTTGCAAAGAAGAATGAGCTAGTTGTGCATAAACTGCTACAAAAAAACAAAACAATCTTCCAGCTGTGTACAAAGTTACTGACATGAGGGCAGAACACAAATACAAGCAGCACTTCTGCAATTTTGAATTGTCTTAAACATTTGAAAAATATGTTATTTCTACTTTCTAATAAAAAGTAGCACTTATTTTTATCAGAATGTTACAATACAGTGGACCCCGACCACGAATTCAGGATTTCCGAATTCTCCTATTTGCAGATTTTTCTGTTCTTTGTGGAAAATCTGCATATTTAGCGGATTGTTACGTAGAAGATATCTAAAATTGCTTTTAAAAAAATGCACTTGGATGCTGAAATGCTTAGGCCCAATGCTACATGATGCACACAACAATCAATATAGGAGCTCCAATTAGTGTCCTTGGAACTGATCGCCTGTAATGGTTTAAGACCATTTCCGCTTTACACATTAATGCATATTAACCTATATTTGGTGTTAAAGCATTTTTAGAGGCGGTCTCTACATTAAAGTTTGTGGGTGTAATGACGCAAACTGTGAAAAGGAGGTATAAGTACTTTATGAAATTTTTTTTTTCTCCTCTTTCCTGGACCTGCGAACCTCTGCCATCACATCCAGCCGCCCCTTTTCTGTCAACATCCCCTCTGCGGTGTTTGGCATCTGTACACCTGAAACTCCTCATACCTCAGTCCCACTAAACCCGACCTCTCCAAGGTTAAAACTCAGGCGGCCGACACGTTGTTTTCAATCTTCTTTCACAGATTAGGGCATTTGTTGTATAAGACACAGAATTACAGCCGCAGTGTCCTAAAAGATGTAGCCCAATCCACCGCTCTTAATTTTGCAATTCCATCACCTGCAGAGCCCGGCTCCTCCATCAAAACCATTAATGGCAATGTAGCCTGGAGCATTATCAACAATGACAGGTAAATATTTAGACTGTGTCATTGGAGCAAACAGGCCATACAAGGTCAAATGGCTGCATTAGGCTATTAAAGCTTAGCTATATTGGTCTTAAAGTGTCAGCAGGAACAGTGTACACAGCCAGGAAAGGTTTCTGTGTAAACTTGTGCAACTTCAGAGTGAAGACTAAAAGACTTGCCCGCTTGATGATTTCTGAGATAAAGCAACATTTAGAATTTTAAGATAAAAGGGGAAAAAAAGTTGTGTTTTTATTATGTGGCACCACTTTATATCATTTCCTGTTTCCAAAACAGTCACAGCATCAGGGGACCAAACAACTGCGTTGCAGGAAGAAAAAAAAAAAGGTCAAAGGATCCCATTTGCTGCTCAAGAAATCATCACATCTTCAACAACAACCACTTTTCAAATATGTCATTTATCACACAATCAGTCATACAGAAGCATGCTGCCAGAAAAGAAAAAAAAAATCATAATTGGAGTTTTTATCTTTTCCATTATTTCTTCCCACAACCTCTGTCAACAAAATCAAAATGCCTTTTTGAGTCCCGTAAGAAAGAAAGTGCAGCTGTGGGCCTAAACGCGGTGGCCTTCGAGATAGGCTGGGCCGGATAAGAAGAAAGTGAGTTCTTTGCTTTTGTGTCAACAAGAGACTTCATGGCTTTAAAGTAATAAATCATAAAAAAAAAGAAAAAACTACTCGGTTCCTAAACATTTATAGATAAGGGAGGTTGGAATCAAATCAATTTAGTTTTCTGTACATAAGGTCCCAGTGTGGCCTGCAAACAGCTCGAGTATCAAAACCATCTCGACATGAAGCCACTGTAAATGCATGACTGTGAGGGAAGTCCACACCAAAAAGAATAATAAAAAATAAATAAATAAAAAATCTACTGTTTAATTATACGGGATCAAAGTTCTGTGTCATAAAACCAAAAGACAAACACCTGAATTTCTATGAAAATGAGATTGCAACATCTTGTGAGTGCAGTAAAATGTAATCCTTTGCAATAACTTTTAAATGAAAAAGGAAAAATTGATACCCTGTAAAAAATTAATTGAGTACATTCATTATACATTCTGTGGCTATGCCATTAGGTAGACCTTGCTTATATGGGTTTTGTTACAGGAGGTTTGAATTTTACCCAATTGCTAACATTTTTCCATAACGTATGTAATCCGCCAGTTCGGCGCTGTGAGTGACAGGAAACTTGAATGCACCGTAAACATGAATCCTGCACTGCGAGGAGAGAAGTGCTGAACTGAACAAGATGGCTGTTAACGTTAATTCAATGTTTGAAAGCGCGACCAACACAGACTGAACGACTTTGTTCACCTCCTACGCTGCCACTGGCAAAACTACAGGCAGACTACAACCATAAAACAGCACAGAAAAATCTTCACCACTCACAACTTCTTCTGTTCACCGATTGGCCCAGAAATTCTACTGGAGAAATCCATTTCAATGTGAGAAAGCCCAGACGGAGCACCGAAGGGAGATTAAAATCAAGCAGACTTGCGTAGGAAAGCGATGGTCAGGCTAGCATTATCCTGCTGGAAGTAGAGAAACACATGGTCATCGACAACACTCAAGTGAGTTATAGTGTTAAAACAATCCTCAGTTGAAACAAAGATTTTAATTACATTTTTCTTGGAAAGTATTAAGCGTTGATTTATCAACAGAAAGTGGACTCTTTGAAACTTCTCATTTTGAGTGCAAGTAAATCAGCAGCTGTTTTTAAAAGAAATTACTTATATAAAACCATAACAGGTAACTAGCTACTCCTTCATGACCTTCCTTGTGGAAGGTTGTGAAGTTGTGCACGACCTTCCACAAGGAATGAGCAAAACATGCAGCTGATATAAAAACACCAGAAGAGGACACAGGTTGGATCGGGACGTCCAGATTTTGTGATCAAAGATTTCTCAAACTATGTCCTTTCCTAAGATGATAAATCTTTTTTTTTTAAAAGTCTGTCACACTAACCAAACCAAAACGACTGCATTTATACATTCAAAGCAAGAAGAAAAACGTATTCAATTTCTATGACTTCTAGGAGGTTTCTCCAAAACAAGGGCAGCTGCAGTTTGAATAGTTTGACCGATCTCTCTGAACTCGACCAGAAACCCTTGTTTATGGCACTGTCTGTGAATCCGCAATGAAATTAATGCCTCAAAAGTTGACGCGCGGCTTGACTCGGCCCTCGCTCGGCGACAGGGCCATCCATCACGGAGTTAAGTGTCAGCGTTAAATTATCCCCTGCTATTATGACAGCAACATTACTCATCAGGATTAGGGCTAGCCAAACAGAGGCCCCTCAGCTGCAGCCATCTCCTGCCTCGTATCGATCGCTGTTCCCTCCATTACCAACACGGAGGCTATCTGCATGACACCGGCACACTGCGCATGTTGATGATGCTCTTGTCTGCTTACCGGGACTCGGCTCGTATCACGAGCCAGAGAGGGAGGAGAGAGAGAGAGAGAGAAAGAGGGGAGCAAAACTCAGGAGAGAAGAAGAGATAAAGGGGGAGACTGTACGCAGGGAATCTCCAGAGACTCGAGGAGTAATGAAGTGCTGGATGGGTTTAATACAAGGAACGGAAAAAGGGGTGGAGGGGTTGGTAGGGTGGCCGCTGCCGTAGTCAAAGTGCTGTTAATATCTCCTCCGTTCCTTAAGCAAATCAAGTTATCTCCTGCTGCCCGGGTTTCGATAAGGAGCGGATGAGGTCCGCTGAGAAATGCATGATTTAGATGCTGTTTCAAGTGAATTAGATAGCTAAAACACACAAAACTGTACGATCTGAATCTACTTGCATGTCTTTTTTTTTTTTTTTTTTAACTCGACAGAGCATGCACTCAGCCTCAAGAAGGGAGATATAGCTGTGGCAGTGTCTACATAAATCCCTCATTTCTATGCCCTTGCCTTCCAATGCCTCAAATGTGCCACAAGACATTACTTAAATAATGCCTGAAGGTGCAAACGCCACCGACGCTGTCCCCGTCCGTTCAATTTGAAACGCCTCAAATCCCCTCTAATTCCACATCTCAAGCTTTTTAATTGCCCTGTGCTCTGAAACGAAACCGAATGCTTCAACTTTTTTTCAAAACTTTTCTTACCCCCCCCCCCCCCCTCACTCCCCTTTTTATTTTCTATTAATGTCAACTTTGTGTTACTCAGGCAGGGCAGAGAGAGGACGGGGGAATAAGGCCATTTTCTTTTTGTTGTAGCCGTCCCGAGCGCGGTCGCGCTGGAGCATCCGAAGAGAAGGCAGACCTGAGGATTTGCAATGCGGGCCAATTTTAGGAGGTGAAAGCCGATCTCTACAGGGACCTGCATGTGGCATATGTCTTTCAGATGGAGGAATCTCTCTGGATGTTCCTCTTTAGCCGGGACAACGGTGGAGCGCATGGACAGAACAAGAGCTGTGCTCATTTTAAAAACCTGAGCTCGACAGATGAGCTCTTGAACTCATTTTGAGGCCTTAAACAACTAAAAACATGTCCTCAAAGTCTATATTTGTATTCTTACATCCTTAATAAGACACATCTCCAGCAAAAAAAAAAACTTATATAATGGAGTTTTACTTGTTATATTTGTCAGACAACGGAGGTTTTACAATTGGAGTGAGTTTAGTTTTCTTGTATTCCCTTCCATTAGTTGCCCTCAGACTTGTAGTCTCAGATGCTTCCAACTTAATGATTAACCTCACCTGTTTCCTTTGCATAGCCACACACTAAAAGCTCTCTTTTTCTCCAACTTTGTCATTGCATGCAAATCAAGATCACCAATTACAGTTGATTTACACTCCAGCTCTGTAGGTGGCAGTATTGCACCTACAGTTTATTTGTTAGAATAAAGAAAAAGCACAGCTTGGGACCACTGCGCATATACTGTGAAAAAAAAAGATTTATAAAGTATTTTAATTTAATTCTTTTGTCAATTTACAAAGAGCATTTTTATTGTTTTTATTTAAAGTAATTATTAACCAGATTATTTGATCAGTGGGACTTTTTGTTCTATTGAAATAAGCAATAGATTTTCCTTCATTTCATTGGATTAGACAAGCACAGGTCTTTTAAATTACACAATAACCACTATCAATTTTGTTTATGCTTGTATCTGTTTGATATACACTTATTAAAAAATTTAAATGCAACTAAAAAGCAAGAAACATAAGGACTCTGCAAGGGTGCAAATACTTTTTTTTAACATTGCATGCATATGTATCCACATATGTTTTTGGGGGGTTCTTTTTAAACACAAATGAAAGTTAGCTTTTAATTGTTTTAACTGAATATGACAATTTCTAACACTGTTTTGCAGCAATTTCTGCCAAAAAGCAACAATGTCACATCTGCCTTTGCCAACAGGTAATTTGACCCAGGAAATCTGTACAAGTCATCTTAGGCTCTAAACATCACATTGACACGATGGTGTTTTCAAATCTTTCCGCATATTTTCAATGCAATTAAGATCTTGGCTCACTAGCTTCATTTCCACTGAACATACAATAGCATAATTTGACGTATCGAAAATAAATTTGCTTAATGGAAACATACCAATTTTAAAACATCTTTTGTTTTGACAAAAAGTTTTGGTGCTTGGATGAAATTTTTTTGTTGGTTGTATCAAAACTGCAATGGAAACACGCTAAAACTTCAACATTTGATCTATAGGTCAGCTAAAATTGTGAGAGATCTGTCGAAGTTCCTATTGCTTTTGCAGTTTAAAAAAGAAAGTGTTCAGAGAAGAGTTCACTTCACTTAATTATTAATAAACATTGGATTTAGTTTATCTTGGGTCGATTTTCAGCCAAGTAAAACCATCAAGAAGCATCTTACTGACATCTTACTGATCTTACTGTCTTAAAATTAACAATACTTTAGTCCAGTGATGCTTACAAGTCTTAATTTTCTTTTCTATCTTTAGTTCACCTTCTCGTCCTGCTTAGCCAAAGTCATTTTTCTCCGTTGATGGTTGCAAAATACCCCTGCTCCCTCATCCCCAGGTGTATCGACCCCCATCCTCTTGATGATCAATACCAGGCACATAAAGGCTTGAACAAAAATTAATTATTGCAAGTGAGAAAAATAGAAACATAAGCAGATATAAAATCTCAAAGTAACGTCAATAGCAAGTGACAATAGATATTCCACCCCCCTTTAATTATCCAAATTTTAGCCTTTTTCCTTTCAGAGTAGGGATAGAAATGGAGCTAAAAAAAAAAAGCCTTTTATGCTACATAATAACCATTTTGTTACTCTAATACCATCGGTACACCTTTTGTACAAAAAGTTTGTGCAAGAATAAAACTTGTGGGGCAATCTTAAGAACAAAACTCCATCTTGAGCCTCGACTGGAAAAAGATGAATTATTTTCCATCACAAGAAATAAGGTGAGCAATAAAACCTCTCATGACACAAAAGGGTGAGGATAACAAACAAGTGGGTGAGATTTGCTGCCTTTCAAGAAACCCTCTTAAGTGGTAATAGGATAACCCTGGACACGTCAAGAGCCTATCAAACTGCCCCTCACATTCGACCCCTGGGTGAGACAGGAAGGGCCCGCTTTGTTTGTAGCAATTGGGTCCTGTGTGCAGGGCCGTAATGAAGTGACCTGAAATAATGGAAAGCCCTGGGCCCCGCGCCGATGATTTTTGCCGGGATAAGAGCAGGGATCCTGATTCAGAGTCACAGTTCATTTCATTTTTCGCCTCTGATGAGATCTCCTCTGTTATCTGATAAAATTGAACAGCCATTACCGGTAGGGGCTCAGGCCGGCCAAGCGGTAAAGCGGTGCCGACTGCCTCTAACAGAAATCCTATACACTCCACTTTGTCAGCAGTTTTGAATTCATCGTTTGCTGGAGGTTAAGCCAGATGATAGGAATAAGCTCGGCCCAACCGAGATTGACACTTCATTTCAGAAATCAATATTTACAATTTACTTCTTTCAAAGTTCATTCGGAGAGACGATTCCATATTATCCTTTCCAAATAAGCTGATCATATCTCTCTCTGGACCTGGAATGGGTTTCCCCCCCTCCAAAATGTGAATTTTTTTTTGGTTTGAGGAAAAGAAAAAAAAAATCAATGTCACCATTGTGGGCTTTAATCTGCCCTTTGATGACAGTAAATCTTTATCTTTTTATAAGCACAAACGGCTGTGGGCCACTGACACCATTTCCTCCCAGAACAAAGCCCCTCGCCCCATGTGGACGCTGGTAGATACATGGAGCCCTAATGTGGCTGGACACCCAACCGACGAGTCATTAATCAGACACTGTGACAGTCACCTCTTCCCTATCCAGCCCTGACTTCAGCCCTGAGACAAGCCCACTCAACTCCTTACCCTGAGGAGCCCACGCAGGGAGCAAAGAGACAGAGGGAGAAGAGAATCAAATGAATACTGTGAAGACAGGATAAAAAGGGAATGAGAAGGAATGATATAAAGTCAAAACGTGGAAAAAAAAAAATGACACAAAAGCATTATTTCTGTTAGAGGTAGAGAACAAAAATAAAAGAATCCGGGATTTGTTCTTGAGGTTAAAAAGAAAAGTACAAACTGGTTAATGGCATGCACAACAAGATCAAAACCCATGAACATTGCAAGATGCGTAGAATTTTGTGGAATGCTGCAGCAAAAATGCATTCATAGCGAGTGATGCATAACGTCAACTAAGGTCACAGATTCTGCAGAAGAAAAACTATTCATGTAAACATTCAAGGTACAGAAATCTTTGTAATACCAATGTTCACAATTATAATGTCCATGTATGGTGGATTTTATTACAAATGATTTAGCAAATTGACAACTTGCACCACATGCCCCAACCTACAAACTATCACATCTTATCCCACTGTACGAAAGTAAGGACTAATATTGTATGTGATGTGCAGCTCAAAAATGTTGTGTTTTGTTTTTTTTTTATTTTGCCATCAGGATTATCAACCAGCATCGGCTAGAAACTAGAGCATAGACTACGGTAACTTAGGAGTTCTAGACACTTTCTATATGTTCTGCTTGACCAAGGTAGTGTCTCCAACTCCAAAGCTCAATGGTTTTGCACAACTGGTGCCTGGAATCAGACAATTTTCACTGTGTTAAATTTCACAATCGCACAACTGAACACTCTTTGGTGTGGGTTCTGTGACTGAGGGAAGACGTTAGCAATCAGCATCAGTTCAGTTTGAAGTTAAATCAAGTGATGATGTAAGAAGCTTTTTAAAAGAAAATTCTAGTTTCCCTTTCTAAGACGTAAAGAAAAGTTTGAGGTTCATTAAGGATTCTCAGAAATATGGACAATCTTTAGGAAAAAGTTTGAAGAGTCTAGGATGGTAATGCTCACTAATTGCTAATACATGAGGAATATGTACAAAATGTATACATCATTTAAAAACAGAAAACCCTTTTTTCACAGCTACTGATCTGCAGCATTGCATTACCTTAACCCTTCACATAAATAATAAATGACTCCTCATGGCAGAAAGGCTAGAAATGATAATCTTCATGGGGTTTTTTTAATCTTCTTATATCAATAGTTTTTAAGAGAAATTTAAAGCAAATTATTTTCAGCAGGTCAAAGCTTTAAAGATGAAATATTCTATTCCGTGCATCAGCTCCCCTGCTTGGTTTGGTTCACATTCTCTGACCTGGATATATTCATCCAGTACTACCTCAACTTAAGGTGCAAGACATTAAAGGTAAATATAAATACAGTTTGGTGGATAACGCTCAGTAAACACAACCAGTTAATACTCACCCAAAACCTGCAGATGTCATGCTTATATTCCTAACAACTATTGTGATGCCTTAAATGTCTCCTGTTGCATCATGGCTACAGTTATAAGCACTGTGGACAGTAGATAAATTGGCTCCTCTCGAGTTCCGTTTTAATGTAATGGTGTAGACAAATGTGGTCACATCTCAGGGTGTACTGTTTCCCACTCCAGTCACAACCAGCACCTGTCAATTGCATAATACATGACAAGTCTGCTTGGAGTCCCTCCACCAGTGCAATTGAAGAAGCACAATAATTATTGTCATGTAAAATCAAAATGCAAAGGCAAACTAAAGTGTTGAGGGAAAAGCATGAAGACAACAAGAAAATCTACAAATATTTTGCAAATTTGTTCACCAAACGACTACCACTACCGTACACAACTATTTGTACTGAATCAAACGAATGAAGATGAGTAGTAATAGGAGAAGGGATCCATCTGAAAGTAGCCGGATAGTAGCTCTTGAGGACAAAATCTGTCTGGTGTTTCAATTATATATAAAGAGCTAACACTCCAGCATCACCTGCTTACACATCTGACACTGTAGCATACATAATGTGCTGTCCAGCTAAGCCTGCCTGCCAAAAATGTTTGACATTAAAAGAATTCTGTATAATATAATTCTGTGTAATTCTAATAGAGATGTTAGATACACTTCACCTAAACACAGAGCCTGTGACATTTTCAGGGTGCTACTTAAATCTCTACACAATGACCTGACTATGCTAGCTAAAGATGCTACTTAATATTAGAGAGGTTTTTATATATATATATATATATATATATATACTTACTTGATAGTTTGGGTTTTTCAAAGCTAAGTATAAGAAACTGATCAATTTCTGGGTAAAGTAATACTTCTTAAATTATCAGCTAGTCAAGTGATCGCCCTGCACTCACCACTGATGTCAGCTGATATCCAGGTAGCCCTAGAAAGTTGTAATGCCCCACTTGTGGAAGTAAAACTTCTTGGCTCTCAGATAATCATTGTGATTGCTGCAGTGCTGGAGAAGATAGGTTGAAAAAATCAAATAAAATAGCTCCTTTACTTGTAGTACAATATTGTTCTACTTCTATAAGCTTTTTGGAAATGAAGTCCTTGAAGTAATTTGGGCTAACAGCCAGTCATAACCACTTGTTTTAGCTGAGTTAAGCTCTTTAAAAGTCAACTAAAAATGTTCACATCACTATTTTACCAACAGTGTACAATTTCACAACAGATTAAGTACGTGAAGTTGTGTTGGTTGAATCTGCCGACCAGCCCATCAGAACAGCTGCCATGTTTCACCTTATTGCCATTTGTTATGACATATTGAGAAACATGCTCAGCGTGGGTCCAAGCATAAAAGGGAAAAAAGAAACTTTACCAAACAAATCCTGTCACTTATTTTGATCAGATTTATTGCTGCATCAACAGCAGGAGAAATTTGTGTTCTGCTACATCGGGATACAACATCATCCATTCATTCAACCTATATTTAATCAGGTAAGCTATTAAGAACAAGTTCTTATTTACAGTAATGTCATCGTTTTCGGGTTTCATTTTTTTAAGGATAAACTGTTTTAAAGAAGAGGGCCTGAAAGCGGTCAGATAGTTGCATTAATCAGAAAGTAGGTCGCGCTACCAGTTTCACATTCAACTTCGAGCACTGTAATGCTTACTTGAAAAATTGGAAGAACTGGTTTGGAAGATGCATTAAACTTCCAGTAGTGATCAGACAATCACACTTTACAATAACATAAAAAAATAAAATCACTTATATTTTGACAATATGTCTCTTTTGACAGGAAACCAGCTTTGTAGAGTGACCCAGTCAGAATCTTAACTTGAATTTGATAGGAGAATCTGTTGAAAAAGCTAAAGATAATGGTAAGAAGGCCTTCCAACTTCAGAGACTAGAAGCTTGTAAGAAAAGAAAAATCCTAAAAATATTAGTGGAAATATTCAAAAAGCTGGTCAGAAAATATGTGAAGGGTTTTTAAAAAAAATTATTGTAATACCATTAAAGCTTTCTCAGCAGATTACTGAGAAGGGTATAAAAAATGTAATTTTCTTATATAAAAAACAGGAAAAACAAAAACAAAACTTAACTGTATAAACAAGATGATGACATTAAAATCTTCTCTTTTGTTCGTTAATTGTACTTTGAGATAAGGAGTGTGATATGTTCAAACGGCACTTGTTTCACATTTAGATCTATGCAAAGGAAATGCAGCAACATCATGAACAGATTATAAACAAACAAGAAATTATATTCAAAGTATTTTGCTATAATAATTAATCCCGACTGAGCAGTGGGCAGGCTGATATTTGAACTAATGCTAACTGGCTGAAGCTAAGCTCTTTAACTCATTAGGATATCAGATATAATGTTGAACTTCTGAAACGGCAATTTCAGAGTTTGATTGTCTATTACATGATAGGACCGGAGCAGTTAGAGACGGGTCACCAAGGAGAAGTAAAGTCACAGGATCAGTGAGCCTTGCTCTCACCTCTTGCATCTCTCTCTGATAAAGACATATACAGCGCTGTTCTTACTAAAACCTGTCGTTTTCATTTTTTGGCGTTATCGCTGTGTAGGTGAAAAGAAAATAGTCGGATGAGAACCGCAAAAACGTTGGAGCTCAAGTCATCGACCGACCATCCGAATCTGTTATTAGGAAATAAATTTCAAGTATTCCTGCTTCTCTACGATGTTTGTTTCCAGCTCTGTGTGTCTTTGAGCCATAGAGGGGCGATAAATACAAACATTAACACAAATCATCACAAGCAAACCCTCAAAGGTACGGCCCTGATGCAGTTAGCGGAGGAATAACCAATCACAACTTTGGCTGCACTGAAAACCTTAACATGATTTGCAGCCAAGTTAGGGCCCAGTGAGCATGTGTGTTATCCAATTTTCATTGTTCTTTGGGATTGAAGTGATGTTCCAAATCATCTTATAGGCACAGCTAATGCTGTTTCAATTGATCACAGGTTTGAAGGAGAACCATTTTCCTTCGTTGTCTGGCGGGAGCCTGAGGAAAGCTAAGAGCAAATTTATACATCTGCCAGAAAAATAAAAAATAAAAAATTGAATATGAGTGCATGAATATAAACATTTGGATTATTTTATCTGGCTCCATCTCCCCCAAAGGAGATAACCACATTTCTGTCCACTTACAGTGGAGCACCTCTCTCTGAGCCAAGTGTACTCCATTAAAACCCCACTTCCCCATAAGCCCCAGTGGATAAAATAAAATACTGCACTTCTCCGTATTGACTGAGTAAAATGAAATAATCTATGATGCATGAACAAGCTCTAAATGAAATAATAATGTCCTTAGCGGTGAAAAACGGATTGGCGGTACAGTAATTGAGCAGATTTATTTTCCAGCCCTTGGAAAATGGGAGGAGAAGAGGGGGGAGGAGGTGGCGGCAGCCTGCTGAAAACTGCACAGCTCTTTCATTTAATCTCATATTGGAGGAATTATTGGCTGGTAATCTATTGTTAAACATCATTTAGCGTGATGGATTGAGATCGTCAAGCATCCCCCTGCTCTCCTCTCCCCCCCACACGTAATCAATTCATATCTCATTAGTACGTATTATTTATGATTCTCATAAGGTCCCTGCGGGGACAGGAGCAGAGGGTGAGAGAGCAGGGCCTCACCAGGAGCCTCAGCTGTTGCTAAAATGAAGTGCGACGTACTGTAGCTTATGACCTAATAACTGCATATATATAAAAATGCTTTTGCTCACATTATTGATTTGTTTTCGGTCGCTGTGCAAAAAGGAAAAGGAAGATTAAGGGTCGCTGAGCTTCTGTTTCCCCTTAGCAAGTAAAAGGGAAAAAACTGCAAGGAAAGAATTACGGCGAACCCTCAGTAGGGCGGATGACATACGTTTACCGACATATGTCAAATATATGATTCGTTAAAGTTTGCACTCGTACTAATAGGAACTACAACCAGCGCGTAAATCTTTAGATGGTGATACTTGTGATGTGACCTTTTCGTGGTTAAAAGGTCACATTCGCAGCAAAAAAAAGAAAAGAAAAACGGATGAAAATTATGACAGGAAGCTAAAAGTGTGACAGCACAAAAATTACCCCCAATATAATAACAGCAGCTCGAAAGCTTCAGGTTGGAATCTTGGCTTCTGCATGGAGTTTCCATCTCTTTTTCATTTTTCCGCTCATTACAGTAGAGTAATTTTTTTCTGGGAGTGATTGGATGTACATTGTTGCATCTTCTTATGAGTTTCTTTCAACAGTTGCTTTCTACAGGCTTTGCTGCAATCAAAGCTGTACATTTTTGGCTGAAGGTTTAAGACTGTGATTCTTGCTTGTGTTGCTTTACAAAATAGCTCAAGCCCAAAGTAAATCAAAAACAAGCCTCTGAACATTTATCAAGTTTTTATTAGTTTCTTCTGCCCAAACTTGGTAAAGGTATGACATAACCTTGTTGCTGAAATGTGTTATACAAATAAACTTGATTGATTGATAACACACGGGACAACTCAGTATTTCATCCTCATTTTGATTTCTTACTTAATGAAAAAGTTCACTAAATTAATTGTCATAAATTAAAAAATAAATTTGGATAAACATGACATCTCTAAATCGAAAGGTTTTACCACAACTGTAACATTTAATGCAGGGTTGTTCTTATTTAAGATCAACATAATAAACTTAGAAATAGTTAATATTGCAATACTTCTGCTTCCACAATCCAATGTTATTGCAAAAAAAAAAAGAAAAAGAAAGCCAATTGTCAAAGTAAATGTCAAAGTTTTCTTCACCAGTGGCATCTTGCAGTTTGATTAGGGAGGTTCTTTGTCTTCTGTGCTCCTGGCTGTGGCTTGAAGTCACTCAGGTATTTTAGGTCCATTTAAAAGCTTGCTTTCTTCCTCAGGTGGTGTCTCAGAATTTAGAGTTCCCCTAGAAACAAGTCTCTGCTTCGTTCCCCCCCCAGGATTGTCCTTTTATTTTGGATGTCAGCTTAACAGTAATTCCAGAGTCTTGGAATTTCACTGGGCCACTACAGCATGTGAATGTTTTAAGTTAACCCGTTCCATTGTATCTCTGAGTTATTGTCCTGCTGGAAGCTGAATCTCATCCACTTACATGGCCGCTTTTGAACCCTCCATTATTTTGGCCAACAGATTCAAAATGCAGAACCATGGGCATAGTTTCAATTTGTAATATTTTGTTTTTAAAATAAATTAGATCTCTAGCTACTTTACATTTGCATCATAATATAAGAAATGCTTGGTATAAATAAATTGCATCTAAATTTAAGACAAAATACTAAAAGAGGAAGGCATAAACTTAAAAAGTTAATTAAATTCTCCATTCCTGTGTGCGACAACTGATGACAAAATTTTCTTGAATTCTTATGTCATAATTATAACAAACTATTTCAGTCTTAAGATAAGCACCAGGGCCACAGCTAGATATTTTAATAATCGATTACTCAATTAAACGGTTAAAAAAAAGGATGAATCTGCAGCTAAATAAATAATTGAATAAACCCCTTGTGCTTCAGTTACTTCAGTACAGTGTAGGGCTGATCAGTTGACCAATTTTTCAATTAACCAAATAACTTGATAGAAAAATGTACTAAATAGTAAAATTTTACAGTATTTGAACCAGGTTCAGCTAAAACTGATACTTAAGTTTTGGGTAGAACATTTACAGTCAAAGAAGGCTTTTCATCCAAAATGCAAAATGTACACATATTTGCTCAGTTTTGCCTTTATTGTGTTTTATTCTTAAGCAAATAACATATTTTAGAGTAGCTATGCTCCAATTAATGATTCATCAATTAGTGGACGATTCTTCAGTAATCACTTAATCATAATTAATCCAATTCATTGTTTTAGCCCTACACTCAAACCAAAACTCTTGTACTGCTCATTAGTGTTTCCATATTTAAGTTAGGTTTGTGAAAGTCTGGGAACACATTTCTAAAAGTTTATGACAGCTGCAGAATTTATCTGAACAATCAATCGTTTTCCCCTCAAGCAGTTTAATCTTAAACTCAGAGCAGTACTGACCATGTTTAATAAAAAGCAACAAACTGTTGCCAGTAACTATTCCGTCATATTTGTGTGATACAGAGGAGGGTTGTAATTTCCTGGCGAAGTTAAAGTGAACCTTTTATTTATGTATATTGACGGATTGCGTCATATTGATATGGCTTTGCAAACTGTTAAATTAAGAGGGTGGCATGATTTAATAAAGGTAAGCTTCATCCACCTCCTTTAGCAGAATGCCAATGATACTGGCGTCTTGTTTGTTGTTTCTATAGATGAATATTTAAATGTTTGAAATAAAGCAAAATCATTGACAATTCTCGATTGTATTGAAAAACTAATTCTGATTTAAAGATGCCTTTAAAGTGGAGAATTGAATGTATGTCGTGGTTTGAAAACAGAGGTATTTCACGCTAATCTTCGGAACAGGGTAATTGTATTACGGCTGAGAGCATTGACGCAGTGTCTTCGATGTAAAAGACAGTGGACAGATTTTTCCCCTGCAAGCTCGGGAGGTCTGAGATGTGTGATCCGTGATCAATAACCTGGACAGGGCTGCGCTGAGCTGCGGCAGCTTTCCTCCTGTTCACTGAGCCAGCACAAAAAAGGAAAAGTGTCATATTGTGATCTTTATCCAGTAATCTTCCTGACACACAGTCAAGTGATATATATGTGAGAGCCGTTGCTCCAGGGCTCCATGGCTGCTTCAGTGTGCAGCACAGATGCATCTCTGCTGAACCCTGGGAAACTTTATTTTTTATTAACAAAACCTTTTTGCCTAAACTGAATGCAAAGAAACCAAAGTATGGAGAATGGCTACGGGTTGCTGTTCTGATCCGACTGCTTTCGAATCAACAATATGCTAGTATGACGTTTTTAATGATTGTATTGTGTAATTTTTAATATGTTGTACATTTGCCGTTACTCTGCAGTCTCTGATATCTTTTTTAACCTTACTTTGAATCTGCATGCTTCCATTTACCTTTAAGTTGCTGCTGGCAGACCTGAATTTCCCCACTGTGGGAAATCAAAGCACGTTTCTATACTTTTCTATTCTGATGTACATAAATGATCTGCCTTTTGTCACAATGTTAGCTCTTTTACACGTGAAAAACACATTATGTTGACAGAAACGATAACATCCCATTCCAAATCAACTTACAAAAAGGAACTGACTGAAGCACATCACTACACAACCTGATATTAAGTTTTTGGATAAATTCAAATCGCTCAGCTTTAATGTTGAGTTACAATTAAAGCATGTGCTAAATACTAATCCAAACTTGTTCATTACTGCTTTGAGTGGGGATTTAAGTTTAGGTTAGTTACTACTGTCAGTATGATGAGTAGAATAAGAGGATTTCAATGGTAAAGAGCAAAAACTTAAATTGAGAGCACATGGAGAACAGGACTGAACCAAGAGGTAGGCAATGGAAGAAACAAGCATAGAACAATGGAAACAAAGGACATTTAAACGTCAAGGAGATTATCAATGAGATGGGAACCAGGTGAGTCTAATTAGAAGGATGTTGAGCTGTGAGAGACGACTGGGCAGTCTCTGAGACAAGATGACCAACACTTAACACAGAGGGACTTTAACTTGCACACAAAAGGATGTACAAATCTAAAACCTAACACCTAATGATGATTTCAAACTTAACGCTACACCTAGACCTCATTTAAATAAAAATTCATGCTAGAAAAAAACAAACCAAGTGTCAACAAACCACAAATGACTGTGGTAACAGTTGTTAGTCTTCTGTAGATCTAAATTTGAGATTGGGTAGCCCTGTGACGTACTGGTCATACTCTTCTATCTCAGAATTATTTGGTGCTTTCTTCTCACCATGAGGTTGGTAACTTCATCTAATATTACAGGGCTGAAACGATTCCTCAAGTGATTGGAGTACCTTGATTATTAAAATTCCTCGAGGAAAATTTATCTGCCTCAAAGCTTCGTTAAATTATATTTTATTATTTAGCGCACCGTGTTCCAGCCGGGTTATTACTTGCATTTTGCGGGGCTCTCAAGTCCGCCTGAGTTGTTGACGAAAGCTAAGTGTTAGCAGCATAACGTCAAGTTTTCATCTTCGGCCTGGGAGGATTTTATTGATTGATGATAATGTCTGGGTCTTTGTCGTTTTTCGGGGGGCCAATAAGAATCCTTAAAATGACTGGCGCGATGCTTGGAGTACGGCAGCTTTTCTCCTCCCGGAGCTGCTGCCTGGTGGTTCAGAGTGAACAGCAGGGCAGAGAGCTGCAGGTGTATTCATAGAGGTGAGCGGATAGACTGAACACTGTTTTATTTTAGCTAGCTATCTTGACCAGGTCTCCATTGCCCACCACCCACTGCGACCGTTTCTGCTTGTGAGCTCTGGTTAGGGGCCCAATAGTAGGTTCATGCACCGCAAGCCTCTGGAGGATCCTCCACCTTGAGGTTCCAGAGGAACCAGCAGCTTCAAATAACTGTTTGCTGCTTTGTAAGGACATTTTAACAGCTGCTCTCTTAAGCCGATGAATTTGTCTAACAGAAACCTTCTCATTATGCCTTTGTCTGTACAAACCATCTTTGTTCTGAATCAGCCACAAATCTGTTCATAGTACAATAACGCTTCAGTTTTTGTTAAACATCTAATGTTTTCATACCTTGTCATACTGCACTACACTAGCTGAGGAATTTCGTCAGCAGAGATCCATTCTCTTCCCCATATTGCTTGAAACCTGTGGCCTGCTTAATAATGTGGAACATCCTTCTTAAGTAGATTTCCTTTAATTGAGCTCACCAGACAACTAATCAACCCAGCTCTCTGAAATTAATTATAGTGATTCAAAGAGCCCTGATACACAATACCATCTATAAATTTAATAGCAAAACAAAAAATTTAATCTTTATGATACTTAAATCCAATTTGCATAATAATTTGGAACACAGTGTAGTCAGTCTGAACAAAGAACTTACATTTGGACTTCTTATAAACTTCTGAAATAAATCCTAATCAAAAACATCTTGCTTTAGACCAAATATGTACCAGATTTAGCCTTCATGTCTGAACATTTATTCTGTGCAATAAAAACCATTTTCAGTGGGATAGTCTAGACATATTTTAACTATACTAACATGACTTCTACCATTTCCTAACTTATGAAGTCACACCTGGCTAACATGAATGGCATGCTTTTTTTTGACTTTTCACTTTGAAGAGTGGCAAAAAGAAATGGGCCTATTTGTCATACGTTTACACCCAATGGAAACAGGAAGTTATTCAAAATGCCTTTAAAGCCTCATAAAATTAAAGTAAGTTCTAGTCAAATTCAATAAAGATTTACTTTCCGATGAGGACGGTTTGTCAAATTAAAAGTAGTTTTTGAAAATGGCCTGTCAGAAGGTATTGAGCATACTTTTAATCAAACTCACATTTTGGCATAAAAAAAGTAAAAAAAAATAGAGTTAAAATTATAAAAATAAAGGCTTGAAAACATCATTCTATGTAATTAGTCTAAATGATGCATATCATTTAGTAAATCAAGTTACTTTTCAACAATATTCTAATTCACTGAATAAAACCACATGTAAGTCATTATTTTAAAGAATTTTTAGATGTGCAAATTTTGCCATGTGTGACTTTGAAAATATTTCATTTGAAATGTTTCGAAGTGATGAGTTACATGTATTTTACTACCTCTGTACATATCTTAAAAGTTTCTGGAGTTTCTCAGAGGTACAGTTTCTAAAGACTGTACTACTTTACTGTACTACCAGCTGCTTTATGAGTAATTCAAGACAACTTAAGTTTCTGATAGTTTCAATATATGGGTCCAAGACTCATATTAAAAATAATTATAATGGATGCTAGATAAAAATGGATTGATTTGATCTATTTTACATGCAGTGTTCAGTGTTAGACCTCTAGTCAAGGTGGCCATACACCTTTCAGAATATGAAATAAAGCCATTGTTACTGTGACACCTGAGAAATAAAGGATTTTGTCATAAAATGGTGCTTGTCTTCTTCAAAGAATGTGATTCTACAATAAAAGAAAAGAAAAGGAAATAGGTAAAAGTTTTTCGTTAAGGTTTATTTTTTTTCCACAAACAAAAGGTAGATAATCAGGTACTGTTAAAATTGAATAGCATGCTCATATAAATGCAAAAATAATTCTGTCAGAAGCTGTAGACAGGACATAGACTGGCCACAATCTCCTGAAATCTGTTTTTTTTTTAGAGCACACCAACAAAAAAGGTTAATGCTGAAAGACTGCCATAAGAAGTCCCACCTAAAGTTTGCCACAAAGTTGCGCTGGGGATGAATGTGTAAAAAAAAAAAGGTGGTCTGATCTGATGATGGTACTTTTCTTCAGCAACAGCAAGGAAACTGGTCACAGTTGATGGAAGACTACTAAATACCAAATACCTGGGAATACTAAGAACATTTTGTACAGGCTTAATTGTGCACTAATTTGTCTAATTTAAAAATCGAATAAAATGTTTACATATAGTTATTGTGAGGAAAAAAAAGTGTAATTTTGCGAGGTGCTCCAACAGCAGCTCAGTTGTAAATAAAGTAGAGCCTGACCTATCTTCTGGGCTCTCCACTATGTCTTCTTAGAAAACCTAAGACACATGGAAAACATGGACAAATGTCATCTCTCATTGTTCAATAATCTTTGATAATCTTGGTAGAAGTAAACAACTATAAACTGGAATAACTGAACTGGAAACAACAGCAATAGCATCTGTCAGAAGGAGCTTTGACAAACTGGACCTGACAGGTCAAGTATCACTCAGACCTGCTAATAAAACATCAATGCACTGTGATTCTAATCTAACCTGTAGACATATTAAGAAAATCATAACATGAGCCTTATGTTTTTAATATTAAAATGTTCCAAAAGGGGCTTGACTTTCAAGATAATCTGAAAGAAGACTCGGTGGTCCAAGTTTCAGGAAAGAAATTGTCACTTCTTCTCTTATGCAAAGCTGACACCTGCTGGTCATCTCAGGTATTCTTGTTTAAACGGTGCAATTGCATCAAACATTGTTGCTTCCTGCAAGAAGGGTGCAAAGCTACAAACTGCTGTTAGTTTGCTTTTACAACCATGCACTAAATCATTTGTGTTAACTTACTTCATATGCAGATTGGGGGTCAGGGACCCTTGGGATCATGTTCACCAATATATTCGATTTCTGTTCATTAAATTTAATGTCAGAGCTACTATAATATGCATCTGTGGAAAAAAAAATAAGTCACCCTATGAAAGGTTGTGCTTCCCACAAATGTATTCTAGCAATTTTGAGAATACTGAGAAATCCAAGTAACATTACTAAACTATTCAAACAGAAGAAAAGACATTTTAAAACTTTTAGTTTTTAATATGCTGGTTTAAACAAGACATCAAATCTGGGTTCATTCTTCTCCGTGCTGCTATAAGGAGATCTTCCCGATCATTTCCGCAACAGTCGGCTCACTGGACACATGGTACGTATTCTGTAATACTTAGTGACTGAGCCTTGCCTGAAACACTTCGGGTTTAACATGGAGAGCTTAGACTACTGTGATTTAGATGTTAGCATAATTTAGCCCCCAGTGAACTCAGCCGACTGTTACCTGCGCACAGTTAACTTCCGGTAATTCAAATTTGTTTAAAGAAATGTTTTAAAATGATGTTGCACTGCTTATACTTGTGGAACCTGGTAAATGTTTAGAGTTTTGGGAGTTTAGCCAAGTCAAATATTTTCAGGCAAGTGAACACTGCTTGTTGGGTTTAACCGAAATTCACGTTCCTTAGAAATGGTGTTCTTATTTGCCTGGATAAGGCTTTAATTCTGGCAGACATGTGCTCGTAAACAGTTTAGTTGCAGTTTTTTTCCTCCTGTAGTACAAGTTGTATTTTCTTTTGTGTGTGTTTTATATGTAAAGCACTTTGAACTGCCTTGTTGCTGAAATGTGAAGTACAAACAAACTGATAAGAGATTTAAAGAGTTCTGTTACTATTGCATTGTACAGAACAGTCTACAAAATGGGGGATATTAAAAGCAACTGAATTCGACAGGATTACGCTAAAAACAGAATACCATCCATCCATTTTCTGTACACCCTTGTCCCTAGTGAGGTCGGGTCCGGAGGGGTGCTGGTGCCTATCTCCAGCAAACGTTTCGGGCGTGAGGCGTGGTTCACCCTGGACAGGTTAAAAACAGAATGCAAGATGCTAAATGGTACATTTGCAAGGAGAGCATTTGCTCTGTCGTTGAAAGATGGATCAGGCCAGACTGAAGTTTGCCAGAGAGAACAAAGACTCCATAAATCTGGAGAAATTTATGAAAGCCCCTGTCACTTTTGACAAAAGTGACAAGGACTTCTAAGAGCGGTGTACTGTAACTTTTTCCTTCGCCTTAAAACCTTTTTTATATCCTATTTAATGGGAAAAATAGGTCCCTTTGTTTAAGAATCATCAACTTGGATATTAAAATGTGACTATTTCTTAATGAACAGCAAAAATTAAATTGGGGTGTCCTATTTTTCCTTTGACTGTCAATGTTTGGTGCTGAAAGTGTCATATTGTACATCTTCAGTTGCTTCTCGCTGTGTCGACACATTTGAAAGGCGTCCACTGAGGTATTCAAGTCCCATTACTCCTTATGCATTTTTAATTTGCTAGACACGGCCTTTATGCGATGATATGCTGGCTTGTAATGAATATTTCCTGCATGATTATTAATGGCTTATGCAATAAATAACAAAGATGGCACACTCAAAGGCCACCACACTGTTTAAAGTTTAATTGTTTAATTTGTTTTAGCTCCTTTTTCATTTGTTTTTACATATATCAGATGTTTGTTGCTGTTTATGCACTCATATTTGTTTAATATATTTATTTATTTCTCATCAAGTTTTACCAGTGTAGGAAGGTAGGATGTCATTGTGCAGGTGGAAAATTAATTCTTTGTTTTTGGAATAAGTAGTAAAAAAAACACACAAAAAAAGCCTCATTGGAAGGCCATTGTGCTTTTATAAAGTTAAATATAAAAACATTTCAGACTAATTTATTTTCAGAAATTGTTGAGAACCTCAATTTTTATTGCTTGTAATATTTCCTTACAAACAAACCTAATCTTTGAATGAAATGTCTTAGCTGCAAACTGAAGTAATTTCTGCAGACAGCGGCTGTGAAGACTCGTATTTGCTATGCAAAATAAAACTTTTGAGAAACTTTGCCTTCCAAAAAGAAGTGCTTAGGTTGAAAAGAAAAGGCAGCCATTCAAGACGCGTCAGCATGTATGGAATTCTGATCTTCTTAATTGGAGGAAGGAATGGATATCAATCTCTTCATTCCATGGGAACCATTTTTGTTTTTTTTTTTGAGCGAGTGTCGGCGATTGAATTTCTGGGTGGATGTCCTCTATTCTACAAGACACCTGTCTCTTATCTCCCTCTTATCTGTGAGGATCAAAGCATGCGGACTCTTGAATTACCTATCCATACAATGTCATCTGTTTGTCCCCCAAGTTGTGTAACCCGACCTTGAAATCAGAGCCGGCTAAAATAAATAAATGAAACCCTAATCAAAAATGCTACTCTCCTTTTGGATGGGCGTCAAAGAGGAAGGATGATCCGTCCTGATTTGATTTTGTTTCCAAACCACATGATGCATTCGGACAATTAAAATTTCAGCAAGTCATTGGCTGATAGCCCTGTGAGTGAGTGCCGCCGGGGCCGGGACCTGGTTTTGGATTTCTTGCGGTTCTGCCGACGCTCTGAGGGCAGGTTATTTATTTTGGCGCCCTGCCACGTCCAAGAAAACCCATGTTTCTGGGAGTGTGTGTCTGAAGTTAGAGCAAGGTCAAAACTGTTGGAAGAGAGTGAAGTGGTGCAGGGCTGCTGCATGTTCCAGACACGTCAACCATTTAGCATCCATAGCTTTTCTGATAATGTTGACTATAATGACTTTAGATTCCCAAACTCATTTACAATACATAAGTGAGTTAACAGCTTCAATTAAACCCAAAATTATTCAAATATGTTTGAATGTTTTGAATAAGATTCGAGATCTAGCTTTTACATCCGTTTCACTCAAGTAAGAAGTTTGTTTCTGATAGGAGGCAGCCATCTTTCAAAAGATTAAAGTAAATAAAAATGTTCTACATTTTATTTAAAAATGTTCACATCTAAGATTAAATAGTTTTCAATAATCAATGGTAAAATCTTTATTAGCCTTAAAAGCAACTGAGGCCTTTTTATAATTGCTGGTTTTCTGCACCTTTTCACTGATGTGATTTTTGTCGATGAGCCTCCTGAAAAGCCTCCTTGCCATTACCCTAATCTTTGGCTCCCTCTACCGATTCCCTTTTGGACTCAAAAGCATCAGTATTACTTCCAGTTGTAAAAACTATGCTTTTAAACCTAAACCTGACAGGTTTAGGTTTTTGGGTATGAATAATTTCAGGGAAAATCTGTAAAGTAACAAAATCACAGTTTCCATTACACTTTTTGAAATCATACAAGGTCTTGAACAGTTTCAGATGCTGACTTTTTTTTATGTACCAACTAAAAATAAAAAAAAATCCTGCCTTAGACAAAGTAGTTGCTACTGTAGTTTTGTACCAATTTAATTTTCAGATTAAATAACTTGTGTTACCAAACTAACATCTGATGCTGTGGATTAAAATTTCCAAAGTAGATATGTTATGAACATGTTAGACATTTCATATTAGAAATAAAGTTAATTGTGCAGTGAGGCATGAAGCAGGACTGAGAAACAGATCAGGCAGTTTAATACCAATACCAATTGCAGCCTCTAGCAGCAATAAGTGTTCAATTGTTAGATTTTAAAGCAAAAGCATAGAGATCATGCTTTACATTTGTTTTATTATTTTAATGTGCGATATTACTTATAGTGAGAACCTCACTCCTTTAATCACTACTGAATAAGTAGCAGGGATTTGTGTGTCATTTCACCCAACACTCTTCATTTTTATTATTGCCATCAAATTGTGGTCTTTGGTTTTTCGGCTATATTGCATCCATTTTGTATTTCTAAGTCACTATTGTGTCTGTGTGCTATTGTTCTTAACTGCCTTCCCCTTGTGTTTCTAGTGTTCATTATTTCCCCTGGTCAGCTGCCCTAGAATGCCTACCTCTAGTTCTGCCTCAGCTTTTTCTAGGATAGGGTGATAGGGTGATTTTCAAAACTTTGCAGTTTTGTGAAATACACAAAACTGCAAAGGCAACTTTTTTTTTTTTTTTTGAATCACAGCAGTCACGATCAACTACCAGATATTACTGATGGCGGAAAAGAACAACGATGACAGGAAGTGGTAGGAGGATGATGATGATGATGCAGTAGGTTTAATGGCCTGTCGTCTGAACAAACATTCACATGGACTTTTTAATTGCGTTTTTTATTTAATGAAAGCGCCACAATGCAAATTTGTGCTTTTTTTGACAATGGCAAAAAAAAGCACATTGTCAAATGTGCTTTTTTACTGAAAAAAGCACATTTTTTCAGAAACTTTTGCGCACATTTGTAGTGCAGAGACTGTGTTGCATTTCGCCACCGTTCTGCCTGTGTTTGGATCCTCCAGCACACCTCTCATGGCAATAAAGATCTATTAAATCTTAACAGTTAATTCAAACCATAATCTACATGAATGATAGGTGTCTTATCTCTAATTAGACTAAGTGAGAGCACACAACATAATATGAAACAAAGGCTACAAAAAAAAATAAAAATCGGTTTACACAAATATTCAATACTTGTTAATTTTCCTTTTGTTTGTTTTGCTCCAACATTAAGCAGAAAATCCTCTGTGGTTAAAGATTAAAAGTCACAGCCATTTAAAAAGTAATTTAATCATGCAGTGTTTGACTTTAAAGTTTTTCCTTCAAATTAATCAAACACGGTTCTGGGTTGTGAGCATTCCTCTCCCCTACATGTGAATGCATAAGAGGCTTGTCTGAACCCACTTGTGGAGTATTTTGCAGCCAGTGTAGCATGACGGCTGCACTGATAAAAGAAAATGAAACAATGTGATTAAGATGAAGTCATCAAGTGTAATCTGCCTCTGCAAAGCAGCACTGCAGGGCTGCGGTGGGATGGAGAGAAGGCATGAGGCTGTGCTGGGGGCGACGGACATCGGGATGGGGTGGTGCAGCAGTCCGTGACGCTCTTGTACCGCGAAGGGTCCATCAAAGAGGAAAGTGGCAGCGGAGAGGGAGTCATCAAACTTAGCCTGAGCAAAATGTGTCAGAGGACAAAGCTGGTCTACGACAGAAGTGTTGATTTAGAAAAGCACTGGCGCAAGGCAACTTCACTCCTGGCTGAGAATAACTGAGCACCATGGAGACAGGACATGGGTACTTTTATTATTTCCATTTAATTTTTCCACAGTACATTTCAGTCTGAGAAAAGGACTCTTCAAAAACAACTCGGCATGAAAGAATTAAAAGGGGTCTAAAAGATTAAAACCAGTGACATTCCTGGCTATTGACAAGATTTTGACTTACAAGTAAATGTATCATTTAGTGGTTCTTTCTTATTTGTAGTGTCATAACTTTATCCACCCATCACAACACAAACAGCTGTACTACAAGACTTTGGCCGTTTGTTTTGTTGTTGAAAACAAAGAGTCACTGTCAACCATTGGTACTAAATAGTTGGTTGAAGACTGCAAGTCAATTTCTCTTTATATTACTTAGAAGTTGATGCTAATGTTTTATCCCAACAAACTTTATACAGCCACTTTTCAGACACCTTGCTTGCCAATTAGCAACTTCCACAGTTGCCAAGTAATCTAAGTTCCCCCTGAGAAAGTGGAGGTGAAGATGGGCTTGTATACATATACTAAAGATCATTTTAATAGCTCCGGAAACAAGACAATTTGTTAAAGTTTCCAGATCAGGTACCTAGTTATTTGAATTCACTGCATACATGAAATATGGAGAGAGAAAAAACTTATTTAAATACTAAAATGGGTTAAATAAATGAGCAAGCAGGATAGTGCTTACATGTACATTTATTATGAACATAAGCTTGCTGTATTTTATGCAACCATTAGGTTTCACAGTGTGGGAGAATAGCTGAAGAAGTTTAAGTACTCTGTGCATGTTAGTAAATGTGTCAGTTTCTCTGTATCCTGTAGACTTCATGACATTAATGTTGAGGCATTGACTTTTTCCCAATGTCACAATGCTGCCATCAAGTGTGCGCTTGTACACATTACAGTAATTACTGTTTATGGTAAATAAAGTTTCTGCACTAATAGATTTCTTAAACTCTAATTTTAACACATTTAATCAAGATTTCAGTATAATACAATATCACACCTTGCATGGCAATTTGTAGGCAGTTTTAGAAGGCAGAGTGAAACAAAACTTTACCACTTTCATCAGTGTTAGTTTATTGGTTTTAATTATGAGCAAATTTTGTCTATGTTAATCATAACTGAATGCTCCCCCCCCCCCCAAAGAACCTCAGGAGATGTGGGGCAAATCAACAATCCTAGATAGATACATCTAGGACCAACAGCTTCTGTATACCTCAGTAAAGCTGAATATAACTGAACACCTCTAAACTGCAGTGATTTTAGCATACTAGGCCACACCAACATGTCATATTTAACAAGAATAGAATTAACATTTAAGATAAGGTTTTTTGACTGACTTTTGCATTTTATTTTATTTGCAAATTCGACTTTGTAGTTCAGTGTGGCATGAGGTGGTAAGAGTTAAGCGGCATTTAACTGGTAAGTACAAAAAAAATATCAGGAAGAGTATATCGATCCAGTATTCATTTAGTAAAGACTAAGTGCAACTGGAAGAGCAGCATGAACAAAAACTAAGTACGCCACTGCTGCTTCTGCAGAATTAAAGAGAAAAGGCATCAGAAAGTTACTGCAGTTGATCATGCTTACTAAAAGCCAAACTCGGATCTCAACATTCACCCCAGCCCAGCTGCCGGGCCCAGAGTTGGAGGGCTGATCATTTACTAAAAAAAAAAAACATCACTGTGACAGTAAAAGTTTGCCTTCTTAAAACTTCTATAAACATGAAATAAATGGTAGGAACCTGGGGAGTGTGTTTTTATGGTTTCTCTCTCCCACTGAGCTGCAGGTTTCCCGTGAGAAGGGAGAGGATGAGGTGTGTGCTGCTGCACACCTGCTTTTCATCAAGCTCGTTGGCTGGAGCTTAAGAGCAGTTGACTTGATGTCTGACTGTCAACCCATGTGGTACAGCTAACCCACTGTGACAGTTCTTGTGTTGATCTCCTTGTGATTACCTGGATTCATGCTAAGCTCACTCTCGCTGAATTTTCCCAAGGTTATTGCCCTCTTCAGCATTCTCCCCTGGATCCTCCTCTCAGAGAAACTTCCTCAATTTGCTGTTCAAGTCTTCTCAAGCCACAATCTCACAACTCCCTTCCGCAACCAGCAACATCTCACAACCAGAAACTCGAAGCGCAACCTCTCCGCTCTCAAATGCGCCGCCGCCTACTCCATACAGAAAGCCAGCCGGCCACATGCACCAACACCACTGGACTCTGTTCTGTCAAAAACAATGGAAACATTTCTATTTCAGTATTCATCTATTGTAATCAAGGCAGAAATTACCGTGCTCATTGTTTGAACTTAGAGGAGACTAGAAATCCATATGACAAAGGAAATTCTCATTAATTGCAAGCAACTTTTACAACAAAACATATCTGCGTGTTTCATCTACAATGTGCTTAATGTACATTTATTTGTACATAACAGTAAGAAGTAGGGAAAAAGTCCAACTAAGTACACAAGCTTTCATGTGCACAAGAAACTCAAACATTTAGAAAAAAGTTAAATGTATACAGTGTCATTTAAGGAAGACGGAAAGAAGAGATTTGTAATAGCCCCTATCCATTTCTCACATTTGTTGCATTGAATATGCCACATCATCTGGACATAAAAAAAAGAAAATTTAAATCTTTTCAATGTCAGAAGATCTACTGGACAGATTTGCTATTAATAGTGGAGAGAAAAATACATTTGCTTTGTAATTTAAGTTTTACTTTCCATTTACAAATAAACCCTAAACAGTTTAGGTTTTACCCCATCCTTGCCCCATAGTGGCACAGCTCTAGTCAGTTTGCCACTGAAACGTAAGTGAATATTCAGTGTGACAATTTCAGTATTTTTTAAGACACAATGAGGAGAAATGAGCCATTTTCTCTGGAGAGCAGATTAAAAAAAAAAAAAAAAGGATAGTTTGGTGAAAATGATTACATTTCTTTTAGGTTCCTTTATTCTCTTCTACCAAGTAGTCGATGTTTAAATTATGTTTACAACCAAGGAGGTTGTGGTGAAAATTATTTCTCTGCAGAGCAAACGAAAGATAAAAAAATAAATAGTACGGAGGGTTTGTGAGTAAATGGATTCTGAGGCAAGTTCTCAAGGTCAATAACAGAATGGCACCAAAAAAGGTCCTGTGGTGCTTCTACATTTCATACCACAGCATGATTTTCAGCTCACCCCGCACCTCTTCTCCCCTGAGGTGTCAAAAGTCTAGAAAATATCCAACATAGATGATGAGAAGATAGCACTTCAATTTCAAAAGTTGTGGGGAAAAAAAAAAAAAAAAAAAAAAAACTCTCCCAATGACACAAAATCAAATCCCAGAAAAGGCCTGCCTAAATATCTTCTCCAACCACTAATAAAACTTACCTACAGAATAAAGGCTTCAGTTAATTCTCCAACATTTAAAGGTTCTGTGAAATGCATAAAATGGTGTTTGACAGTTTGTTGTTTTTTGTTTGTTTGTTTTTTTACCTCAAATCAGGCAACTAAACTTGTTTTGCCATGCCAATTTCAACAACATTCAATAATGCATTAGAAATATTTTGGGCACAGTTTTTAGTTATTTTTCCCAAAATAACTAAACATTTGCTGAGAATTTATCACAAAGTGATAAATTACTAATAGGTTTTTAGTTTTAACTGTATTTTTGCTTCTTTACTAAAAACAAAATATTACAGCTTAGATTTTTTTTTTTATTATCTTAAAAACAGCCCTAAAATCAACTTTTGAGTTATGTGTAAATCATTCACAGAGGGCATTAGCTTACACATGTTACTATTGCTAGCTAAGGTCCTCATACCATGACTATTTCACCCTAATTCTCTTTATAAACCACTTCCACATAGTTTTTGCTCCTAAAACATTTGATGGGTACTCACAAAAGGCCACTACAGCTGTTAAAAATACAAATAAAGTCTTTCTGATAGACACATTTAAATATTTAGGTCAGTTTTTCAAAGGGTTGTCTCTTAAAATAAAACCCTATTGTGTGGGAATATGTCAGAAACTGATGGCTACACAGACTGGTATGAGAAAACAACGTAATGGTTAGCTCACCTGGACCTCCATATTTTTCTTAGCTGCTTCTCATCTCTGGTGAGATGTTTAAAACTTTGCCAAAAACGTAAATAGATTGTGGGCTGTAAGAACCACCAAGACACCACCTGCAGAAGTCACTTATACTTCAAAATGTTCAGCTAACACCAGAGATGAAAATAGAAAAAAAAATCTGGACCAATCAAAACCGATTCATCTGCCAAGAATGTTCTACTAAGACATTGGTCTTTATCGATTTTAGTGGTACAGCCTCTGGATGTCAGGTCATAAAGTCAATAATGATAAGGAGGTATTTATTTCAGCATGGCAGCAGCGACAGTACAAAACCACATCTTTGTGCACCTGCAGCCAGTAAAAAAAGTCTTAGGCAATACACAGTCCATTTTTCATCTGCTGGACAACGATAAAGCTACCATTTTAGCAGAATGACCCCACAAGCCTCAGCTACATCTTCCATCTCTTGAGCACTAACTGTTTGTCCTGAAGACAATCATTTTTCTCTTCTGCCTCTCCATCAATGTTAATATCCGACATGTCTAGTTAAAGACAAACACACTAAGCTTGAGCCCCTTACAGCTGGAATGTTCCCTCTGTCTGATCGTTGTGGTGCTATAATCTTCATCAGAGCCGCAAACTGTGGGGAATTAGTAAGTCAGATACGTAAAAGTGCTTGGGACATGTCAAAGGTTACTTGTGCAACACTATTGTTTACACAAGCCAACAAACCTCTTCAAAACTCACACCTTTGTGTTGCTTTCGGTCATTCCCCCCGACATCATCAAACTGGATTTTGACGGTTTTCGCTAATATTTTGTTTTTTGAGCTCTCATAATATGATCCTGCTCATTCTAATTGTACAGTTGTCGAAGAGGGATCTCACCTTAACAATGCTATCTAAGCATATTTGTCGAGAATTTTCCGGAACCGGGAATAATGTGAGACAGCGCTCAGTGTAGAACGCTCTCCACATATGGAGACTATTAATCCTTGAAAAGACATCCAGAACCTTTGTTGCATTATACAGCAAATGTCTCAAAGCTTTCCAATGTTTTGAGCTATGAGATGAAATGTAGTCATGTATTTTCTACATAATGAGATTTTATGTTATAAAAACATATAATGGGCAATGGTAATTATTTGATTTGTACTGTGTGGGTGTTTTTCTTTTGGGGGGGGCTGGTTGACTATTTCTGTGTTTTCTGTTTTTGTCATCAGATTTTCTGAAATGCTCTGTAAATATTTCAGATTGCTTTACTTGTTTGACCAGCAGAGGTCCCCAAAACACTGCAAAATAAATCCCATTGTCAGTAAAGTGACACACAGGCAGATGTAGTTTAGAGAAAAAACACTTTATAGTAACTTTCATGTCAGGGATTCACAATTGAATTAAATAAACATCGTGTAGCTGTACTTATTTCCTCCATTGTTTAATGTAAGAATGAAGTACTTCAAGCTGGGGCTCGTGACAAACTCAAATAAACAAGAGGCCAAGAAATGCAGTTGGAATCAATGTAAATACAGCTTTGTAATAATGCCAAATCGGTTGATGACTAAAAGAGTCAATATTGCTCTATTCATTAGTTTACTTTGGTGGAGCTTAAGGATGATGAACAGAGGCAGCATAAAGGCAGGGAAAAGAACTGGAGGCTGGCAGACAGCCAGAATGACCTGATTAAACAAAATTTGACTCTGAACCAGATGTTGATCTGCCAAACCTGCTTTGTCTCCATGACAACAAGCATCCACAAGACAGACGAAAAGGGTTTCAATTAAAAAAATAATAATAATTAAAAAAAAGAGCTAATTTTACTTAATGGTTTTAATAGAGCATAAATGTGTCAGGAGATGACACATGAGAACAGCCTCGTAATGGGTGTCAAGGTTGCAATAAGGCAGTACTGTAGCAGTGGACACACCTGATATATTGTAGTTCCTCAATTCGGCATGATTTTATGGTCTGGTCACATTTAGCTAATAAACATGAAGAATTGAAAGCTGCAAACACACTCTTTTAGTAAGTCATATTAATATGTGTTTGAGAACATGTGGTACAATGCTTACTTGATTGCATTTTCTTGCAGCAGTAGATTATTTAAAAGTACAATATGAATGAATCCTTCAGATTTTGAGCTTTTAACAGGCATAGCAGATCACTATGATCTTAGCAAGAGATCTAAAGAGGCATGACAAGTTTATGGATAAGGAAAGGATCTTAGTTCTTTTTAAAGGGGCAGTATTATGTAAAATAAACCTTTATTAGATTTACATCATGTTATAATGTTACTCCCTCATCAACAACACACCTGGAGTGTTGCCTAGAGTCTTTCAGGCATGTTTGAGAAATCTTTTAACCTCCCGTGGCAACCATTTAGTTGTGAAAAACACCTGGGTGGACCTAGTGCCGCCTTTGAGGACAAAGCTCCTCCTCCAAGCTGCAGTTTCCAAGTTTCCTTGCTGCCGCCTCGCTTCCGCCTCGCTTTCTTTGCAACTCCCCCACTCAGCTCCTTCAAGCTAGCCAGCAGCAATTAGCAAACGCCTGGTGGAACTGCATATCTGCTGAGCTCATTATACAAAGTGATGTTTTAATTATTGAATGAATTAGTGGTCATTTGTTTCACATTCTCCCTCAGTGCAGTCAAATTTGATGCTGTCAGTCGCTCACATGAAGCAGAAGATTGCGTGTGCACTTTATAAGGACACTTTATTGCATCGCCTCTGCTACTTCCACTTCTACTCAGCACTCTTCCAGGCTGTAATCAAGTACACACGACAGAAGCTTCCCATAGCACCTACAACAGATTACTGTGAAAGCCTCGGCCAAGATCTCCGTGTTACCGACAGAGATGTGATGCCAAAATCTATAAAAGTAGCTTTGATAATTAGATAAGCTGCAATTCATAGAAGAAAACTGTCACAACAAAGCCATAAAGCCTCATGTTTCTCAGATTTTCTTTTAACATAATGGCGGCGTTGTCATTCTCTGGAGATGCTCTCCATTTCCAAGTTGAATTGTCGTAATTACGTTGTTAACTATTTAAAATCTGTGCCAAATTGGTTTTCTTTTGGCTTCTTCTTTAAAACTCATGTCTCATCAGTAGGTAATCCTTGCTTGCACTGAGTCCGATTGCACTTTTAATCAGACTCCAGCATCAGTAACTCCCATATTTATGCATTCTGTGTCACCTAAAAAGTATAAATCTCAGGCTCTGTTCCACGAGAGCTGCCGTGATGCAACCTTTACGGTCTTCCCTGTGCCAACATACGCCAAACCTCCAGATTGTTTGCATTAAAGCCCTGTCATCGCTCATTTCTTCAAGGTTGCAACAGGCCAGACAGTGCGGCAGTTGTAAATTTCCCCCAATGTGAGGTAAAAGATCTGTGACTGAATCAGTCACACAGGTTGTTCCCTGCGAAATGACATCCTATGACCTATCTTCACCCCGAGTGTGCACACACTCTGCATATTTCTCAAGAAAGCCATCTACTCTTGTACAAACAGTGCCATAGCCACATACACAGCTTCACCACTCAACTCACACATCTATTTTTGTCCAAATCTGGTGCCATTTACACGCAGTGGACAGACTTTCCAGCAGTGTTGCATTTACAGCCAAGAATCGTTGTTACAACTGAAATAAAAAATTTTAAAAAGTGTGCGGTTAAACTTTGTGACTACCATACTCTTTCACAGATTGAAAAACCGATTTAGGGTTCCAAGTGCCAATCCGTCTATTCTAAGACCCACGGAAAATAGCTGAAGAATGCAGCATCATCAGATTCCTCAGACAACACTGTTATGTTATGTCAGACGCTGTCTGAGCCAGGTAATTAAAAATGACTCTCATAAGGACATGAGCTGCGAGTGTGAAAATCCAACTTAAAATGAGAAGAAAGGGACAAAGGGAGAACCTGACTGCACACATATGTTGCTTTTTAAAGTTATTTTTGATATGAATTTTATGACAAACAACGTCAGCTGTCTAAAATTATGTGGAAAATGTATTATTCCAAGAGAGAAATGTACAATTTCAGAGAAAGGATTGGGAAAAACAAGGTTATATATGTAATATTTGATATAATGTGACACAATAAAAAAAAAAATATATATATATATATATATAATATTACTTGATCATGTTTTACATTGTTTCATATTTCCCAATCCATGATTCATTTTAAAACCTTCTCTTGTCTTACTATACTTTATAGTTTTTAGAGCTCTAGCAATAAACATTTGTTATCATGTACTTGGTAAGATCTGTTTTAGTTTGTCCTTATCAGTTTGAGTACAGCCTCACTGATTTAGGCGTTCAGTTCCTAGACTAAATACTTTTTTAACTACTCTAGGTCTAACCACTTGTAGCAACGTGTCACAATCTCTCATGAATTCTGAGTTATTGTGATATGAACCATCAGTGTATTCACATGGTTAAAATGACTTGCACCCCAGCCCCCACTGGGGGACAATAAAAGATATTTCTATTCTAACTTCCTCCAGCAGGACGTTGCACAATCTGACCGGCCAACAGAGAGAACCTTTGGGAGCAGAAATATAAATAAGAGGCCAAGGCATTGACCCGGATTCCAAACTCCCAACATATAAATCTTATTAAAATGACAACAGAAACACACTCAGAAGTCGGATGTCCCAGCCCTAATGGGGCTTTCTGCTGACACATGCAATACGAAAGTAATCTGAGAATTTCAATGTTTTGTTTTATTTATTTATATATTTTTTTACCTAAATGACACACTTGTTTATTTCTGTTGCTTCTGCTGTGTCTCGTTTTTTTTTAAAATGATTCACGGTGGATGTTGATTCAAAAGGCTGATTGGATTTGTCTTTTTATTGAGTTTGTTGTGTCATCCCCGATGGTAAATAATACATTTATTTAAAAAAAAATAAGAAGCTCTGCATAACTGACATTTCCTGCCAAAAAAATAAAAAAAATAAACAAACTAAGCAAGGAATTTAATCAGAGCAAAAAAACTAAACTAAAAAAAAACAGGAAAAATACCTCAGAAAAAAAATATTTTGTGAGGTTGTATAAGGTACCGCATTACAGGAATAATAAGCAATGAAATACCATAGTTGATTATGCATGGCCTTAGATTTTGTTCCCTCTTCCACTGCAACTAGAGATTCAGAAAGGACAATGTCACTTTCCTGAGAATGCAACCACACACTACAACCACAGTTTTGATGTCTACAGACATTTTATGCTATAGACTAAAACAAAATAGAGCATAATTATGTAGTAGAAGAAGACTATTCATAACAATAATTTAAAAAGTTAGAGACATGTGGATTGGGCGTTGAAGAGCCACCCACTGCATTAAAAGCTGCTTTGCTCTTCTAGATTGAGATTTGTGACTAAGTCAAGCTCAGTCAGATTATTTGAAGTGCATCTTTGGGTGTCATTTTTCAATAAAAATTTCTAGCTTTTTAACATTTCCTGCATGGAATATTCCGCTCTAAACACACACGCCGAAAGTTTGCATCAGCTTCATTAATAATTTGTCCTGAAAGGCCTTTACAATGTAGAAACTTCTAAATATATCGTGATTAAATCATGAATGTTGTTGTAACCTTTGGAATTTTGCAGAATCATGACCTTAAAAATATAAGGAAAGCTAGTCAAACTGGTAGCTAACTCTCATTTGCCTTCGTATCAAAAAGGCCATTTTAAGGCCGTTACTCCTTATTCTGTTGTGCATTTTATTTTCAAACTATTAAACAACACACGCAGAGTGATTCAGAAGCTCATATTTTCCTGATCTCTACTTTTTCAACTCAACTATCATTAAAAATGATGGGACGCATCAATCACATAAACTAGCTTTAAGCCTTAATGTCAGTCTTTCGTCAAGCTGCTGTTTATCGTGGTGAAGTGGAAGAAGCTACGACTACAGCACAACTACAGTACTAACCTAAGTGCTGCTATCTTCTGAAATAACCAGACTCTTCTTCTCCTCCTTACTCTTTGCTTTTTAAAGGAACTTCCTGCTACATCTTGACATTTAAAATACTGTGTTGGTCTTGGCGTCTCATTATTAGAGAGAAAACAGATGAGCGTGTTCCATGAAATCATCTCTGACATATTAGAGGGCTAACGAGGTGTTAATCTTAATTACGCATGGATGAAAATGATGGGGTCACTTTGGAACATTAAAATAAAGAGTAATGAAAATATAACTCAGCAAGAGATATCGTAAAAGAAAAGAAAAGAAAAAAAAAAAACGCCTCCTGTCTCCAAGCAGCACTGCATGAAATATTCCACTCTGAACACACACTGATAAAACACTGACAACGCCTCAACTCAGAGCCACTAAATTAAATTTAGAGAGGAAAATTGGTTTACAAAACACCCACTGTCTCGAAACTGGCTGAAGATTATTTGATCTCTGTGAGGATTTTTTTTCTACCACCCTCTAATGAGCCTAAGATAATATCAACCAGTGTACAGCGAGAACTGTAAAACTCTAGTACCAGATAAATAATAAAAAGAATAATTGGTTTGTCTGGTTATATTAAGGAGAAAGTTTGATCTGCCATGTTTTCCAGCATATAACAAAGTTAAAGGGGCAGTGTTATGTAGAATTTCCTTTTTTGAGATTTACATCATGTTATAACGTTATTCCCTTATCAAAAACCTACCGGGAGTGTCGCCTTGATTCTTTCATGTATATTTGAGAAATGTTTTAATCTCCCGTGGCAACCATTCAGTTGCGAAAAACGCCTGGGTGGACCGAGCGCCACCTTTGAGACATGACTCCCCCTCAGAGCTGCAGTTTTCAAGCTTCCACGCGTCCGCCTCACAGAGCAGCCCTGCCCTATGGCTCCCTCACTCAGCTCCTTCAGACTAGCCAGCAGCAATTAGCAAACGCCTGGTTGAACAACACATCTGCTGGGCTCATTATAGAAGCTACTTCTCAGTTCAACGCTGGTAAAAACGGTTTTGAAGGGTTAATAGAGGAACGATGTTCTGATGACTTCCTGAAGGAGGAGTTTCAGAAAGACAGAAATTCAATTCGGAGACATTAAATTATGAAATCAAATTTCTTTTAAGTGATATTTGTTATATATAGCATCTTCACAACAGCAGGTAGCATAGTTACTTGATTGTGCAATGAAATAATTATATGTGGATGGAAAACACATAATATTGCTCTTTTAAGGCAAAGAAACTCTAACTAAAAAAAAAATAAAAAATGTACAGACCTGTGGCCAAATGTTATGTTTTGCAAACCTTTCACTCTGATGCCCTCAAATAAGACCCAGGGCTGTCAATTGCCATTGGAAGCCATCTATCTAGTAAAAAGAGTCCATATATGTGTAACCTCAAGCATTTAATGTTTTTTTTAGTGAAGTTGTATCAGATTTTCTAGACATGCCAGAGCCAATGTTGAGGTTGTGTTTTAAAAACATCATACACCTGGAAGAAAAACTTCACATACAAGCATTTTGTTAGGATATGTCATAGGACTTGCTCGGCAATCCGATTACTTCTTCTGACCTTTACATGTACATATGAGGCAGCCAGCCTCAGCTGAAGCCACAGATTGCTGTCTCAGCGTTCTGACTTGTTAGTAAGTCTATCAATGTCTTAACTATCCCTCTCCCAATTGTATCCTTTGACCTTTCAGAGCAACATGGGAGCTGCCATGTCAAGCAATAGTAATGTTAGAAGACATAATTGTCAGATGACATGGTTAGAAAGTACAACATGCTGCTGCCAGTGTAGTCAGGCTGTCGTGTCGGGCCACTCTAAAAGATTTATCCTATTTAATGAAGACAACAAGCAGGCTGCGATTTTATACTTTTAATGCTACAAAGATCTAGAGCAGAGGTGTCAAGCTCCTTTTCATTCTGGGCCAAATCAATGTCATGAATGCTCTTAAAGGGCCGGTTGAGCCAGAATGTATTGATAAAAGCTGTTCACAAACTGATAAAATATCAATGAATTCTTAAAATTAGATAATATTATTGAACATCTTTTCAGTCCCTCTAGGATTTTGTGCTTCTTTTTGTGGTTTTTTGCAAAGTAATTTGGAAATATTTGTATTTATATTTTATTATTTTCCTTTATTAGTGTGAGTGCTGTAAGGCCTTCATTAGTGCGAAACAAGGAGATCAACTCAATGACGCTCATTTAAGTTTATCTAGCATCAGTGGAGCCTGTGCATATCATACCCTGGGTGACACAATTCAGCAGATGTTAAAGAACTAATGAAAGTGTTTTTCTTAGCATATAGAACTCTGTTTCTTAAATTTACTTTAGGTTTTCAAGCCTTTGCATTGAGTTTTTAACCAGTAGAGGAATGAAATACCCCTGTCGGTAACACTTTACTTGAAGGGTTGTGCATAAGACTGACATGACACTGTCATAAACATGACAGGACACTTATCATGAACATGAAGAAGTCTTAATGAATGTTTATGAATGTTGTTGTGAAGTGTCATTGACAGTGATAAAGAAAAGTTGACATTTTTAATGGACTTTTAATGTGAGTCTTAATGGAACTTAGCATTAAAAGTTTCAGTTTTTACCAAATGATACTTTATGACAACTTCATGAAGAATCCTTCATCTTCATGACAGGAGTTATGTCAGGTTTATGACAGTGTAATGCCAGCCTTATGCACACCCCTGTCTAACTATTATGTATCAGATTTTGATTCAATTGCTTTAAGACATGACATCATAGGAAATGACATCACCTTGCGGCACATCTAACGCTGTAGCATACACAATCTTGTTCACCTCATAAGCCAGGCTGCCACAGATTTTTTGGACCTGTTGAAATATTTGATAATTGTGATAAATTGATAACTTCTCTACAAGTCTTAGCTCGACTTTGAGGACAGAATTAAACAACGTCTGAGATCAGACATTTTAGGGTGTTGATGTAGCTCTCCAGTTCATTATGCATTATGTTCCTCTGTCATTAACCATATTGCTGATGATATAACCTGAATGTGAAAGATTGTTTATTTCAGCAGTGCAAAATGAAAGGGAACTTAATGGATAGATATTAGTCCTTTGGATTTTACCCAGAGTAAACAAAACAATCTACATATGCTGTAATTAGTATGCTATTAAAAAACCTGTAGAGAACACAGCTCTCCAGCTGTCCCAAGGATTTCTCTTTTAAAGCAGTTTAAAGGGATGACACATCTTTTGAATAGCTTTGAGCCACTTTAGATTATTTTACCACAGGGGTCCACTTCTGATTTGAAGGTCACCTCTGCAGACACATTCAGTTTTCCCCTCCTGAAGATACCCGCAGTCATTGTTATTTTAAAAGCTTAGCATTGTTTTGATTATGCTTAATATGAGCACTTGAAACCAAAGTCAAATTTCTTGTTTGTGCATATAATCTTTGCCAAAAAAGTTCATTTGAATTAAAAGACTGTACCAGCAGCTTGCCATCATTGCATAAGTATCGGATAGTTCGAAATGTCTAGGTACAATTTGTGCTTTGATTGTGGTCAGTTCACTCATAAATATATGACTATACAGTGCATTTATGAATATTTATAAGTAGCTACTTTTAATATTGACAGAAACTGAGGCATTAACAGCAATAGTCCTGGGTAAAAACAAAGTACTGTTTTCAAGTTCTAACCAATCAGAAATCATCTGCAATCTACCTGTAATAAATTGACTTTTAAATTTATGTATTGCTCTTCTACCCACTCAAAGGGATTCCACGTGCACAGTTGCGCTCACAAGCGCGCGCACATTCAGAACTTCGTTAAATTCAGACAATTTTACACGTTAAAACCTAAAACTGAGTCAGTTTAAAAAAAAAATATATATATATCTTCACGTTAATCCAGTAGTCTGTCTCGTTAATAATCGCCCCTTTGAGCGATACTGTGCAGGTCACGTGACTAGGTCGCCGTCCAATCACGTTGCCTAATCAGAGTGACGCACCAGATTCAAAGTTGGCAGCAACGCCTCCGTTCAGGTTGCCCCGGCTCACTTTCTTATCGCTGTTTTGGGACAATTTTTAATACTTTATAGCTTCATGTTTTCGCCCGTGTGGCTGTAAGGGCATGGAAGGCCAAGTTATCGGACCCGGGCCGTACCGGGCCACGAAGCTGGTGAGTTTCTTGCTCGTTTGGGGAACGTGAGGTGGGAAAGTTTTCACTGACGTTAACCGTTAGTTTTAACTTTTCCACGTTCATGTTAAACAAAACTTAGCTTATGGTTAAGGATTCTATCCAAAAGGGTATTTATTTACATGTATTACTATTTCATTTTTAGAAAACACAAGCTTTTGTTATTACAGAGGAGTTTCAAGCTGCTAAATTTCAGGTATTCAAGACCTGTGACGAAGGCACTTTAACTTTGCCTGCAGTTTACAGTACGCTTTATTTAGTAAACAACTTTTCTTGGATGTGTCTTTTTCTTGTGATTGTCCATTGACAATCACAAGCTTGTTTTAAACAAGCTTATAAAGCTTGTTTTATTAGCATCTCTTTCTAGTATGGCCTCTCTACAAGCCTGACTTCTAACTGAACGACTAGATTACATTAAAATGAAATGTATTGACATCAAAACAATCAATATCGCTACTGAAAGAGAACCATGATACACAATGTACTCGTTCTGTGACTTGGAACTTTGCTCCATTTGCACTTGAGTAATTGCTGATAACAAACTCAGTGTTTTTGGTTAACAGGTTAACCAAAAACCTGTTAACCAAATGTTAATAATATTAACTATTATTAGTATTGTGATATTAATAAAGCTATTAATAAAGCTATTAATATCACAATACATTTGGGTGTCAATTATTCATTTTGTCGTTTGGGTTTTTCCCAAGATGGAGTAATAACACAACATACAAGAATTTGATCTGGATATTTATATGGCTACTTTTTTTAAAAATAGAAAGATTTCTTACTTTCATTCTGAGATGGTTTTATTGACAAGTTTGCTGTACGGCCATGGTATTAATAGTAAAGATACAGCATCTTAAAATGTACCAAGATGTCTTGGTGTAACATTTCTGCTGCATTAAAGTAAAAGTATCCCTGAAAATATTAATGGAACAATAGAGCATGAATTCATATTTATGTTCCATGTATAACTTCATTGGATTAGAAGTTTTAAATAATCTTTATTCAGACAGATTTGACAGAATATAAAAAGAAAATCACAGGAATTCACTTTAAATTCAGAGTAAAAAGCTGGTTCAACATACAATTTAAAAACATCTTAAATTGTATGTTGTAACTCACTCGACCCTGGAAAACAACCTTATTGAAACCATTTATGCCCCATGCTGGTTTTATATCAACATCTGGCCAGAGCAATCCATGAGGATTGATTTTAATTGTAATTATATTGTGTGGTTCTATATTAAAGGCTGAGGAATACACCAAGGTAAAAATATATTGTAATTCAATTTCCCCATCCCATGCAATGGAAAATCTTCCCACACAGCAGACGCTGTGACGGCTTAGTAGGGAAACACTCAAGTAATAATATTAGCTCTGCAGGTCTATTGAAAAGTCCTTGGCGTTGGTGCTGTGGCCCCAGTAAAAAGACAGTGAAAAATTATCGTGTTCTTTTGCTATTATTTCAGAGGGACTATTTATTTCAAGCATTTTAGAATCTGTTCAGAAATTCTCTATCTTTTTAAAAAGGAGAGCTCTGATATAGTTTTCCCTTCTGTACAGCAGATACTTACCGTACTTTTATTGCTATTTTTTCAGCGATTCTGTTAATTTTCCCCAGTCGTGCCAAGGCCAGTGTTAAGAATTTTTATTTATCTTCATTTGTTTACTTTTATAACATTTAGCACTTGTTGAGCTTTACTGACGCTTATGCAACCTCGTCTGTCTGCTCTGAATCTGATTGACTTTATTCTTTTCTCCCACCCATTCAATTAACTCCATCGGGAGTTGAGCGACTAAAACACTCAAATATGCAAGTGTTGTGATTATATAGCTGATCTTCATGTCCTGTGAAGGACTTATTTGAATAGCTAGAGAGGTTTAAAATGGCTGTATTCATTTGAAGTTGACAGAATATTTCTCACTACATTGTAATGTATGTCTGTAGTGCTCTTTATAATGATTGAAACTATGGCAACGGCCAGCTACTTTTCCAATGCAAAATGATTCATATTTGCTGATTCAATGCTCAAAGCCTTCCTAGAACTACAGAATATAATTTCTTGTTATAAAAGAATTTCTTGTGGCAAAATATTTGATGTTTGACTTCTAATAATCACTCAGTAGATGCTCTAACATCTGAGCAGATTTTCTTTAAACGTTTTTCTTTTTTTCTTCTGTGTTTCTCTAATGCAGTGGAATGAAACCATTAAACTTTTTCGTGGAGGTATGCCGTTACGGAGGCACTGGGCGAACTTTCGCTGCTACGACTGCACTTTCACCGGTTCGGAGGCGGTGGATTACCTTCATGAGCTGCTCCGAAGCAACTACAACTTTGGGCCCGAGGTAACACGTTACCAGACTCTGCAGCTGCTCAGGAAGTTCTTTAAAGCCCATGTGATTGAAGACGTCAAAGGACGCCACGGGACAGAGGACTTTGAAGACAACAGCCATCTGTACAGGTAACGAAGGCATGGGATTTTAAAAATGTGGGTAATTTCACTTGGTAGACAAAAGATTTGTATGACAACTACTTCCTTAATAATGTTGTATGTACAGGTGCATCTCAATAATATATTTCTGATTTTATGTTAATCTGATTTTAATTGGATACAAATATTGTTTTGCTCTTCCCTGGGTCTTGCCTCCGAAATCGAACTTCACACCATTGTTTTTTACTTTCGTCCCGGCTTAGGTGCTGTCATCTTTCTCTTTCAGGTTCCCCACAATGTCTCCGCTCAAGTCTCTTCCAACAAGACCGTCATGGAGAGATGACAACGACCTGCCCAGGCTCATCCGCTGGGATGACTACGAGGAACTGCCTCAGAAAGAAAATGTTGCACCTCAGAAATCTGCAGTACTGGTGAGAAAAGGCCACGGACGTTCCCCTCCTTTCTGTGGCTTCATCGAGATATATGAAGATTTAAAATGACTTTCATTGACTTTTTATTTCCTGTACATACAGAAAAAAAAGGATAAATAATTCTTCTTGTTTTGGTTATTTTGGCACCGCCAAATACTGATTGGGACACTTATGTTTTTATTTGAATGGATTTCCGTAAAAGAATAAATTCATTTCTGTCCCCTCTGTCATGTAAATATTTAATCATCGGATTGTTTTACTGGATTGCTGTCTCGCTTGGCATTAATCTTCTTTTCCCTTTTTTACGGATTCATTTCAACAAGACTTCAGACTTATGGAATAAAAGACACAGCGTTGCCATTGGAGATGTGCATGAATGCAAGCTCATACGTAGGACGGAAGTAACTTCCAAACAAGTGGACCACATCTGGAAATCGATGACTATCACACAGTATGTTTTCATTTCACATGACTTGCATCATTCGTGTTTGTGTTTTTTGTTGTTTGTTTCGCTTTTTAATGCTAACTTTAGAGTGTTGTTCCTTTAGTTTGCAGAGAGTTCTGGGCCTGAAGACTTTGGATGGAATTTTAAACCCAGCACCTGTGAATGGGAAAGACATTGTTGTCAATATCTTCAATGTTAATAAAACAGGCATAGTTGTACTGGAAAACAAAGCTGGTATGATGCTGGACGATTCCTTTTTCATTTGATTAAAATGTACTGTTTTATTTATTGTTATGGTGATTAAAGAACCATATTTTTGCTTTTCCAGAGGACATGCCATATTGGGTGATCTCAGCAATGAAATGCCTTGCAAACTGTAAGTATCTTTTAGTGTAAAATTGATACTTGTAACAATTAATGACAACATTCAAAAATACTCCTTCATATTCCGGTATCATATCAGTCTTATGCACAGTCTTTCAAATAAAGTGTTGCTAACCTTTCTTGGACTTTTTCCGCCAGGGCCTGAAGGCAACGACGCCAAACAGCCGCTGTACCCAGGGTTTGAGAGAGATGTTCTGAGGACCGTAGCAGATTATTATCAGAGACTAAAAGAGCCCTTGCTGACCTTCCATCTTTACGAGGTCTTTGTCAACATCCTCAGTGAGTTATTCACATTGTTAACTTTCTATACCTTATGGAGTCTTCGCCCCCCTCAGAGAGCCAAACTCATCTCTTTCCATGTTTGCAGGCCTGCTACAGGAGCAGGATAAAGCCACCGAGGCTCTTCAGGTCAGCTGCCTGCTGCTGCCACCACCAAACCGCAGACGGCTCCAGCTTTTACTGCGTCTCATGGCCCGCGTCTGCCACAATCCCCGCCTGCCTCCTCTTAATGACACTATTGGTACCCGCACTCTGGTACAACTTCCCTCAGTTTAATCTCTATGTATAACCATACAGAATTTCTGTTTTACTGAGCTGGTGACATGTTTTACAAGTCAGTGTAATCCCATAAGAACACTCTGACGATTGAGCAACTAAAGCCTTCCCTCTGCCTACAATTCCCAAAATGCTCTGTTTCTGGATCACAGTCCAGTGAATGTTCTATATATTGAATTTTCTATCAGATGTTTTATCTATTGATATTGATCACATGTCTTTTGCGATATAAATTATTGATTTATTGTCCAAACCTAGGTTGAAATTATACATACAGGCTTGTTTATATACACAACAGCCCCACTAATATTAGGCTAAGCTAATTTTTCTTAACAAGTCGCAGAGAAAACACTTACCTATTTCAGCCATCATTATGCTTCAGGCAGTTTTCTATGCTACTGATATAACATCAGAACTTATATAATTACATCTTGTATTAAAAATCCAATCTTGCTGTTTATTAGGAAACTAACTTAGGGATAGACTGTAAGCATCACCTGAAACACTGCACGCATGCAAAATGTCTTTAGTATTCGCTGCACAAGATAGGTCGTTCATTTCGTTGGTCCTTGTGCTACAGTAATTGTGTTGATAAATAAGTTGTTGCCCATTTCCTGTTCATCCATGTGCAGATGGTGCAGATGTTCTCTCACTGTGTCCTGGGCTCCCCCGATGACATGGACTTGGACGAGTTGCTCGCTACCAAACTGGTGACCTTCATGATGGAGCACCACAGCGCGATCTTCCAAGTGAATGCCAAGCTGCGCTGCCAGGTTGAGGAGCATCTGTCACACTTGAAAAGAGCTCAGGTCAGTCATGTCTAAACAGAGCGCAAACATGAAACGGAAGTTATAAGCCAACTTCAACTCACTGGGTTCTGCTTTTTTTCTCCATTAAATATCTGTGACTGAGGTTTTATTTTCAATTAATTTTATTATAATTTACATACCAGAATGCACAAACTTAGTGCAAAGCATGTTGTATTTTTTTTATTACTATTTAGATTAGATTCATTCAGTTATTGAGTTATGAGTCAGAGCTAAGAAGAAAAACAATGTCTTAGCTCTGACAAAGTCAAGCAGAAATTAAAAGGACAAATGAAGTCCACAACAGAATTTTCTTGTTTACTAACAACACATAATTCTGTCATAATGTGTCTCGTCAACACCAAATCACACAAATAATTGATATTTCAAATAAAATGACCGCCTCATTACAGCAGCAGAATCTGGGAGCATTATCCAGAAAGAATCTGAGAAGCTGTAAAACTGATTAAATTCATAGTAGTTCCACTGATGCAATCTAATGTTTTCAAGTATAAAACATTCTACTGTGATTTCACATATTACAGAAAAAGAGGCCCTATTGTTTTCCTCAAAATGTACTCCAAATAATTCAAGACCATCCGTTTTTTTTGTGTTTTTTTTTCTAATCCGTTTAGACACATCTATGCTGTATGTTAATTTTTTTCAAAATGTGTATTAATGGGAATCAGAGTTGAAGCAGGTACTGGTAAAATTACATATATGAGAAGGTTGTTGGAATTACGAAGCAACTCTTAAATACATGTGGTATGAAAAGCTGCATTGTGCTTGAAAAGTTTTTGCTTTGTGCAACATGTAAACACAGAACACAGTACTTTACGTTAAAGTATCATTCATTTGCTCCCTAACAGCTTCATTGTTAGAAAGTGTGGTCCTCTAAAGAGTTTTGTTCAATTCCTCTGCACATTGATATTAGTCCAAGAGCACAGGGAATGAAGAAGGCAGAGCACTGACAATTTGTATTCATTCATGGTTGACTTTTATCTGTTAATGATGATGAATAGTAGGGCTTTGAAACCGCACTCTGGATGGAGTATTGCTTATGAGTTTCAAATTTTATTATTTTTTTTGCTAGAAGTTATTTAGAAGTGTAGATAACTCTTCGCTTGATTTGGTAGGTAAAGCCAAATTTTAAGCCCCTGAAGGCAGCTTGTAGAGCTAATTAAAAGAAACAGGGAATCTCTGAACACCATCCTGCTGTTTGTCAGGGACCTCAAGAACATTTTAAATCTAATTGCACACCGGAGTATCAGTAATTATTTATGGTCCAGTAGCTGCTACGCAGTGCAGAGGTCTTCAGAGGATGGCTCGTCTTCAGGTTTATTACAGACTCATAATAGGGTCACTATATTGAGTCAGAACAAAAATTAACTCATGGCTCTGGTTTTTCTGCAGCGTTAATGGTGTTGATAGAATGGTTATTAATAGCATTTTTCTAATCTAACGCTGACTATTGTGATAAATGTAATTTTATGAGGTATTCCTGCGGCTGGTGTGGCTAGAGTGATCTGGTTTGCTCGGAAGGATCTCAGAACCTCTCGACGTCAAATCTTGAATATTTAACATGCCGGGTTTTCTTCCCTGAGGACAAACAAGAACATTGAACAACAACAGGCTGCGTTGTTTCTGGCGCACCAGAAAGTTCTGGTGAACGTCAGAGACGTCTTTATGTTTTGTTGTTTTTCCTCTATTAAAGGTAGTCCACAAATTATTATCACTGCTTCTTCCTTGTCGGCCATGTTTCTTTGTTCTGAACTTGCGTTTCATCTTGAGGGTTTGCCAGATTTCCAGTCTGATATCTGAATGTTCATGAGTGAAATCTGTTTGCGAATGGTGAGCTGTGTTGCCTTTGCCGTGTGGCTGGACAACACACACTACTGGACCAAACCTGTTTTATCAACAATATTTGATAGTCGTGTTGGCTGATTTAAAATCAGCCAACAATTTTAACATACTGTCATGTGAACTAGACATTAGTTTTCATCGGGTATAAATAAAATTTTAAACAAAAAAATTCCTAGTAGTGGTATTCTTTTTCAGAGTTTCACTTGGTATTATATTGACTCTCTCACTAGAACACTGTGTTTTCTGTTTTACATTACAGTTGTTTTTAAACGTGAGATAACGAACAACCCTAAGCATCCTCTTCCTGAGACTGTCTGCAGTCAGAGGCGTCTTTGGAATCACTGTAACACAGACTGCTGCAGCGGTTCTTTCTGCCAACAGCAACTCAAAAAATTACATAACATGAGTTGCATCCATCATTTAATTTCCCTTTAGGATTCATAAAATATTACTGAATTGAGGGCGTCTTGAGAATTAAATCGTTTGTCTTGATGACATGCTATATAAAATTTGAATGTGCACTTTAAAACAAAAATAAATAAATTAACCAATAGATGAGATATAGAGCCTCGTTTTATTTCGGCTGTCCTGTCAAGCATAACCACACCCTCGGCTGTACTTCTGATAGTCCAATTAAAAACTAGCAGAGAATTTTATGGGACATTTCCTTTTCTTTCTTCCGTCAGATCAAATATGCAGGCTCAGACACGGATTTTAGTGCATCACCGGCTTTCTGCAAACAGATCAAGAGAGTAGACTGTGAGGAGCAGAAAGTTATAGGAACACAGATCCCCCTGCAGCAGCTACTGGAAGGTCTGATCGCAGACCAAGAACTCCCTGCAAAGGACAAGAGGAAAAGACTCAAACAGGTACAAACATACACAGGAAAACAAATTAATCTCAGTAAGCTGGAAGGATGTATAACTCCTCCACATGCATATCATGGAAACCACTGCATGGTCTTTCTTCGGCAGAAAATCTGACCCTAATTAACTTTATGCTATATCAAAGACATTTTAGAGATCCATCCTCGAGAGCTGGACACTAGCCAGCGATAATAATGAGAAACTGTGGTGTAATAAAAGAAACTGCAATAAGAAAGTGTGCACATTATTTGGATTGTTGTTGGATGACCTTAACTATCATAGAGCCAAATGGGAGTATAATGAATCATTTATATGCGTCTTCATAGTAGTGTTTCCTCTAGTGCAGGGGTCGGCAACCAGTGGCTCTGGAGCCACAAGTGGCTCTTTAGCGCCGACCTAGTGGCTCTCTGGAGCTTTTTCAAAATGTTTGAAAATGGAAAAAGATGGGGGTGGGAAGTATATTTTTTGCTTTAATATGGTTTCTGTAGGAGGACAAACATGACACAATCATTCTTAACGTTTTAAATTGCTATAAAAATGCGTAGAAGAAATAATAAATTTCAATATTTCTGTCAACGAAGATTTGCGTCATAGCCTGTGACGTTTCTTCCAGCTGGGCGGGGCGCGAGGCAGGTGGCTGTTGTAAACAAACCGACGTGTGTCTGGTGAACCACGGAGAGCAAAAGAGGAAAATAGCCGAGGAGAGATTCTACAATTCTTGGACCGAATCATTTGCATTCATTGCCAATGTTTGCTCTGTAGCGAGAAGTTGTCAAATAACAAAAAGGGTACCGTACTTTCCGGAGCACACCTTAATATAAGCTGCACCTACACATTTTTTGGGGGGAAAAAAACTGGAAACGTACGTATATAAGTGATATAGTGAGTTTTGTCAGTATATATTTAGAATGACACTTAGCGATA